>PVIJ01003519.1:0-133616 GCA_004024925.1 Scalopus aquaticus
CCCTTCCCTTCCCTTCCCTTCTTTTCTCCTACCCCCTCTCCTGGAACCCTAAATTATCTTTCTTCCTTGAACTCCTATTGCATATAAAATCTATACCTCATCACATATGGATTTATTACATGTGACTTGTCACATTGGATAGCTAGAATCAGTAAATAATACTCTCTTGCTCATTAAAACAAAAATAGTTTCCTGTCAGGTAACTACTGTATGTGGATTAATGAAGAAAATTGGAGGTCTTAATTTTCAGGTGTAGGGGGCTCTCTAGCCCCTGTAGTAGTAGCATAACATAGACTGAGGAGTAAACATGACATATTTACTAGGGAGATATAACTTCTTGAAATATGGTAGATGTTCTAATAAACATATGCTTATTTTCACATATTAAGGCTCTTTTAGTTTACTTTCTGCAATGGAACTTTTCTTATACATATATCCAAATACAGAGAAAAACTCAAATATTATTCAAATATTCAACAAAGCTCATCAACTTAGATGTCAAAGATTGCACAGATGATGCAGCAATTTCATGTACAAGCTGCTAAACTAGCTGTTGTAGCCTGAGGGCTGGTGTCTTGGAGAAGACAGCACAGCCTTGGTGTGCAATGTGGATATCACGCTGCTTCTCAGCCACTCTCTTGGAACTTCCGGTCTGAATCCCAGGTTACGTCTGATTTTTGTAATTTTTTCCTTTCATGCACTCATTCTTACTCATGCAAAAACTTAGTGAACATCACCTATAAACAGTAAGAGTAAACATCTCTGCAGGATCAAGATACAAATAAATACCTAATCTAAGGCTGCTGGCTAAAAGGGGAATATAGAGAAATCTTCTGGTTTGCAATTTTCTTAGAAACACCACTCTACTTTTCCTGATCCGGGGAAGTGATATCTGGACTCCCTGGAGAGATCCTGGGAGTTTGTTTTTTCCTGAGTTCCTATAACTACCCCCACAAAAGATAAAATCAGATCAGAACAATCTTAGATATCATGATTCTAGAATGTTGACTGCCAATGGAGGCCTCTTCACAGATCTGTTACAATCTATCATTTTCAGGTTTTTTTTCAAGATGCTCAAGGAGTCATTGTATGGCTTCTAAATTTCCTAGGATCTCAATAAGATAAGAATTTCCTAAATATAACTTTAGAATATAAATCTAACTCATTCAGATTATAGTGGTCGGGTAGAGTTTCTGAGTGCAAATTAAGACACTTTCTCTTTAATTTGCTAAATCAGCCTGGGACGAATCATGCTGTCTGCATCACTGACCTGTGTGGTAGGAGCCCTACTACCAGTTCACACTCACATTTGCACACATTCTCACACAGTCACATCATGCATGTCACGCATTTTCCTTGGTGATTTAATGTTCAGGAGCAAAACATGGGAAGGTAACAAGTTTCTATGATTCATCCATCTCCTGGAATGTACTTAGCTCTCAGTGATCCCTCGTGAAAGTGAAATGTTTCATTTCCTTCTTCAGAGAGATTTCAGTCTGGAACTTGTATAAAGTAAGAATTCTGAAGGTCTGGAGATGAGGTATTTATTTGTATCTTGATCCTGCAGAGATGTTTACTCTTACTGTTTATAGGTGATGTTCACTAAGTTTTTGCATGAGTAAGAATGAGTGCATGAAAGGAAAAAATTACAAAACTCAGGTACATGAAGTTTCAGATCCTTGTTCTCAGATGCCAACTTGATTGATCTAATTGACATAGAACTACATGTTGGATGAGGCAGGGGGAGAAAAAGTATCAAGGTGTATGAGTTGGTGATGATGGTCCTTTATCAGGGATCTGGCCAAATGTTAGTTCCTTGAGAATTCTTACTGCTGACTCTCACAGGTAATATAATCTCTACCGATAAGTAAGGGGGTAGGGAGGTGGGGCAGGGGGATAGCATTGCTAAATGCAGTTAAGAAATAGAAGGATAAAAGGGAATATTCATATGGTTTCCATTTAATGGCAATGAGATAAATGTTAAAATAAAGCTTGAGAATCTTAGCAAACTTTTGGAGACCAGGAGATTGAGTTTAGAGAAAGAATGCAACAGGGATCCTTGCACATGACTTTTTTTTTATTTAAAAGTTTTCATCCTTTGCTAAGTGAAGGTTTAAAATCTTTATTTAGAATGCACTCAGATGATATGAGGATTTGAAGGAATCTCTTTCTCTCACCATGCTTTAACATAAATATTTTTCTATTACTAGGTAAGCTTATCTTAAAGCATACTTCATTCCAAAGTGAAAAAGTTATATTCTAAGGTTCTCACTAAATATCTGTTCACAAAGACCAAATAATGTGTGTTTTTCCAACATTTACCACTCATTCTTGTTTTTATTGCTGAAAAGATTTTGGTTGGAGTCTTTGAGTTCTTATCTCTAGCCTGTTTACCGAATTTTCAGTGAGTTTTCTCAGGATTAAACTCTTTCACTTTCAGAGATAGGTGCTGTTAACCGGAGTGTCTTTCTACAAAATGCTGCTCCAAGGTAATAGGTTATACCCGCAGCAGCTAAAATGGATTTGCTTTGAAAATTTTATCCTGCATTAGATAATACATGTGCTCACTTAAAAAATAATACAGAAAAAAGTATATTGAAAAGAGCCAATCTATTCTCACCTTTTCATCCATCATGCCTTACTCCTCCCCCAGAGATAATCACTGAAAGCAAGTTCTGGTGTATCTGGTGGTAGATAACAAATAATGATTTTAAAGTTATTGTACATTATTTTTTAGATAATGATTTATTATAAAAGACCAGTTCTGAATGTCAGTTTCTACCATTTTGGGACAATCACCATATATCAGATATTTTTACATAGTGTTTTAATTAATAGACGGGAAAAGAAAACGAGAGAGTGAATGTAAGAATACCAGTCAGAATTGCTAGGTTTGTTTTGCTTCGGGTATGATTTGTTATTTGTTACTATCTCCAGCCCCTGTATTTCAGAAGAGAAGAGAAAACCTGGGTTTGGCTGGTAACAGGGCTAATTACAGGGTAGGCTGGTATTTAAGGGCGGGTGTTTGGGGTGTCAAGGCCCACGCCCTTTGGTTTTGAAACACCAAATGCTATCTTATAACCTCAAACTCCAGAGTATTCAAGGATTTTTTTTTTTTTTTTTGCACATGTCCCTTTCCCTTTATTACTTCTTTGCTGTGAACATTCTAATACATAGAGTTAATGAAGTTGAAGGAGAGACTCCAGTGGAACATTCAAGTCTCTCCTCATGCCCTGCCGCTTCAAATTGGATAACCTTTCTACAAGACCCTCAACAACTGCAATTTTAAAAGAAAGTGATTGTTGTACTAAGACTGGTCATCTACAGCTATATTCTAGTCTTCTCTCTACCTCTTGTCTTAAAGTCTTGCCTGCCCAAATTTGATTTAAAATAAATGGGAGTGGGGAGGGCTGAGGGAAGAGTTAGCGAGTTTATTCCAACTCCTGGAAGCGGTAAGGAAGAGGTTAAACTGGACCAGGAGGATTTTTGAAGTCTTTGGCTGGGAGGTTCCATTTGAAGAAAGGTGCAGGGGAGCTAGGAGTGGCGAGAGAAACGAGACAAGTTCCCATTCGCTTGGATTTCCGATCCTGAGCAGTTTGATTCTCACCTGAGGGCGCAGTGGGGCACCTCCGGTTTGTGGATAGAAATATTAACTAGCGGAACTTGCCAGACCAGCGTCTAGAAAGTGTAGACGGAAGCATGGAAAGGACCGCGCGGCCCCTTTAAGTATTCACCGGCCGGTAGCCGAGAGAGGAAACTGGGAGCCGCGGGGACCGTGAGGGAAACCCACAAGCAATTGAGCCTGAGTGGAGGCAGCGTGAGAGCAGAAACTTCAGACGCCGTGATCCCGGCGGAACTCGGGGAGCTGCGGCCGCGCTTGCTCTCGCCCGCAGCAGCATCCTCCTCGCCCCTCCACAGCCAGCCTCGAGAGGACCCGGAGCTGCCGCTCCGCAAAACCACAACCAGGGCGGCCGGCAATCAGCCCCAGGAAGTTTGGGCTACAGCGTCCCACCGCGCTGAGTTTGGGGTGTCCTGTACGCACGCTCCTGCGGGCCAGAGGCTGGGGCTAAGATGAGCGCCGCACGGGGTTGGGGGCGCCGGGGAGGCGAGCGTGTGTCCGCGGACCTGACGCTGTCCCCAGTGCACTCGGCATCCCCCAAGTGATGGGAACAAGGACCCGCCCAAGCAACCGCTGTCGCCGCACCGCCCCCTTTCTCGCCTCCAGCGCGTGGAGTCACCCAGGCACACCCCCGGCACCCCTTGCCGGTCCTCGGGAGCTGCTGTCGCTGCCTTGGCTGCCTTTGCCACCGCCGCGGGTGGCCTGCTGTTGACTGGTCTCGCCTGTAGACGGAGAAGCACTTTTTGGCCCTCCCTAATCCGTTCTCACACCCCAACTTTGCCGCCGCCGTGCTTGCCCTCGCCGCGGCGCTCGGGCGCACAGTGTGAGGGCGCACGCCGGGAAGCTCCGCAAGACCGTGGAGGCAGGAAACGGCACGACTGCTCTTCTGCTTAGGTTCTTTGTTGTTCGCTTTGGATGGTCTTTGGAAGTGACTGACCCTCCTCCGAAACCCTGGAGCCGGAGAAGGCAAACCTTGGAATTCACAGTCTGTAAAGGGCTCTGAGATATTGACAAGCGTCCGGAAACGTCGACAAGTAATTGCCCTGAAAACTCCTGGAGGATTGACCCACGTTGCTTATATTAAGCCTTTGTGTGTAGTGTGTGTGGTGTGTGGCTTCATAAATTTGGCAACCCCAATTCTACTCCCTCCTCTTGGCATGAGACTGTATGCAGGATCCACCCGAGGACAATGATCGCGGAGCCTGCTCGCTTTTACCTCTTTGGATTAATATGTCTCTGTTCAGGTAACCCCGCTTCTTCTTTCTTCACCCTTCATCCCCCTTGTCCGCCCCCTCGCTACTTTTCAAAAGCAAAGCCTGAACCGCACTTGGGTAACCTCTTCCTTCTACGACCAGAGGGGCTCGATTTCTGCGGGAGTTTTGGGCGAAAAGGTATCTAGTGCACAATTAGGGTCGACCCCTTCCCCCAACCTCCCCACTCCTTCCCCCAAGCCTCATCGCGGACCTCGGCCTTTTGCCAAGTTCAGGGCACGCCCAGATCACCCTGGGCTAACGCACATCTGAGCGCCTAGGGGGGAGGGTGTAGCGGCTGGTGGTGAGCTCGGGCCCCCAAGATGAGCCCAAGTGAGTTTCATCCTACTGGTTCCTTCGGAGAGGGAGCTGTGCGCCCGGGGAACTTGTGGCGCAGAGACTCGCCTGGATTCCTGAACCTGGTCCTCCAATTGCCCCTCCTCTTCCGAACACAAGGGGTTATTAGTAGTTGTTTTATGTAACCAAAGTCTGTAATTAAATTCGATTCTGAAGAAACTTCAGGAAATAACTCCTTCTTACGGTAGGATGTAAACTAGCCACTCTGCATGGCTGGGTTTAGCTGGAACACAGGCGGTTGCAAATAGCTGAAAGGGAATGGTTAGTTGTCTGGGCTTTCTTGTTGGTGAGGGAAAATAGACGGCTGAATTTAGGGTTTGGGGATTCATTAAATAGTACTCCAATTCTTCATGTGGAGTGTTAGAAGGATGCTGCAAGGATCCTTGTGATGTAAGAGTCTACACCCTATCTACTCTTACAAATAGTTTTCTTACACTCCCTAAGAAACTTTTACTGTGGGTGAACTGAGCCACGACTCAACTTTTCATTCTTTCCTTTTGGTAGATTCTGGTTTCAATCAAGGATCCGATTTCAGGCCTACACGCACGCACGCTCGCTCGCTCGCTCGCTCGCTCTCTTGCTCTCTCTCTCTCTCTCTCTCTCTCTCCCTCCCTCCCTCCCTCCCTCCCTCCCTCTCTCTCTCTGTCTTTCTCACTGCACCTCAGGGAAATTTTTATATTGGCATACTGAGCTTCAAGTTGCATCAGGGCCTATAGGTTAGAGTCACTCAATTTGCATGATTATAAAACAATTTTAAAAGGTTGGTTTGAATTTTCTGTGGTCCGTGGTTAAGGTTTCTATATTGTTAAAGGGTTTTATTTAACATAATGACAATTGAAAAAGAAAAAATATACATGCATATACTCAACTATTGCAAATAGACCCCTAAAAGAATTTTAGCGGGTGAGATAAGCTTTTTGACTGAAAGGAACATTTGCAATTTGACTAAATAAGAAATTCATTACTTTGTTATTCTTTTGAAGAAAACAGAAAACTTGAATTCCAACCTTGCATGCATATCTAATGTTACAGTGTGTGAGCAAATAGATCACAAAAATTTGGGGGGGGGGGCTTCTTTCTTAGTCCATCTTCCTCTTTCTGTAATGCAACTTTTTCTCGGTTTGCAAATCCGAATGATTGAAGAGTTCCCCACCCCCACCTTCAGCCATGAATGCAAATTGAAAACATTAAGATCTGATCTCTCTATTTGTCTCTTTGCTGTGTCTCCCCCTAGTTTAATTTACAGCTTCAGATACCTTTGAGATTTTTGTTGATTCACCTTCTAGGTTAAAGTTTATTCACGTGTGTAAAGTGAAGTGTCAGTGTGATAAATGACTGAAGGAGCAGATTACTGAAGATAGTGGGATTAATGGTCATTAGTCACTGTTTGAACTGAGTTTGTATATGTTGGGACGTTTTATCATGACTGGAGATTACAGATAGGGTCACTCTAATAGGGTATCGCTAGAGTGCTCATTGTGTCATTGTGGAAGTTCTGTCTGCACTTGGAGAAATATCTGGGAGTGTATGTACTATCCTTTCAAATTTAATAACTTGATTAAGTGTAATCTCTAACTTAGAGAGGAAATATTTACAACCTTAGAGCTAAACTGTTTTCTGCCTTGTTTTTTGAATTTAATTTTCCATCTAGGTCCTGGATGGTTTTTTAATAAACTTAAGCTCTTCCTAAAGGTGTGCTTACTTATTTACCACCTTGCAGGTTAGAGGTGTCTGTGTGAGGGCTCCCTTATATTTATCCTGAAGCTTTTAAACATCCTTCTGATGACTTTCACTCATGCTGTATATATGAATTGGGGAGGCAGGAAAATTATTGGGCAGCTAGTATTAGCTCATGACCATGTGCTGTTCTAAAGCCACACAACTGACTTGGATAAAACTACACAGACCCAGTCAGATAATAGGGAGAATTGGGTGTGCTAAAGACACCTGGTCAGGGAATGAATGAAGTTCTTGAAAGATTGTGTTTCATGTCTTGCCTCAAGCCTAAGATCACAGTCTATCACTTGTTAATGGAGTGTATTTAAAAGAAATGTGGTGAGCTTAAATAAATCAAAGTGTACTAAGGTACCTTCAACAAGATTTAACCTGTAAAAGCATCTATTGGTTGTCAGTTCTTTTTCTTCCTTTTCTTTCCTTTTTTTTTAAATGGCTGCCAACTTAACAAAGTCTTAGCATTTTCTTCAAACAGATTATAAACACCATTTTGATGTGTTGATGTCATCCTCAACATCAAATATTATGCTTTAAAGTACATATTTGCTTTTTTGTAGCTTTTTATTTATTAACTGAATGGTGCAATATATAATTGTTTATTCTGTGAGGCTGAGATTTTGAAAAAAGGTGGGAATTCCCTTAGAAATTTATTTTTAAGGTTCATTTCTTTAGTGAGTTTGTCTGAGTTTTTTTTTTTTGTGGAAAGCTAGATTTTTTTGGTGAAGGGGAGAAAGGGTAGTATGGAAAACAATCTGTGATCTCTCAGTAACTGATTCTAAACATTCTTTTTTTGTATACTTCCTTTCCTCAGCTCCACTGTTATAAAACCTGCTCTTAAATAAAGAAGTAATTAAATTTCAGTTCAAACTTAGGACGAGTTCTGAATTTTAAATAAAGCGAAAGTGCACTAGTGATATATTGTTTTTCTTTCGTTTGAGAAGCGGGTATTTTTCTCTTGGGAGGGGGAACTTTTTACTTTTCACACTGTGAGTTACTCATCTGGGTGAGTAAGTCAGTCTCTGTCTCTGTCTCCCTCTTCCTCTCTTCCCTCTCCCCCTTCTCCCTCCTTCCTCTTGGGTGTCTGTTTTCTCTCTGCCCCCCCCCCCTTTCCTCTTCCTACATTCCCTTCCTCCTGTCATCCCTCAAGATTCTTTGGTTAATTGAGTAATTCTGATTTTTTTAAATAAAATTGTTGTTTTTTAAAATATCATACTTGAATAGTAGAATATCTTTTAAAATGATTTTATTTCTTAATAATGGGACCTCTAGACATAATACATTTTTGGTTAAAATGTCTTACTTAGAACAAAGTTTCTGAAATTTTTCCTTAGTTTTCGGTATGACAAATATTGTGTCATACTGAAATATTGTGGGAGTTAAAGTGATGCAAAAGTTAAATTTATGAACTATAATGAAAATGTTTATTTTACTTTGTGTAGATGTCTGTAATTTAAAATACTGGGTAACAGGAATAAAACTGGGAGGGGATTTAGGATAACACCGTTCTGATGAAGATTACAGTGCTTGAGGTGTTATCTTCTATGTTAGTCAAAGGAAATCAAAGTTGTTCAGCTTGAAATTAGGCAGTAGCCTGAGTGCAAATAGACCTTTCCCTGATCACATAGCATAAAAAGTAGATTTCTGAAAATTCAATGTCAGTGTGTTTTCTCTATATTTAGCAACTACATAAAGAAGTAGACATTTTGCATTTTTTAAAACAAAGTAATTTGAAACATGTAATTGTTTAATAAATTAATGAAAGTTTTCAGTAAAGCTATATTTAATTGGACTAGATTATTGATTGCCTCAATATCTTAAGAGGAGCAAAAAGCTAAGTACTTCTATATTATAGCTAGTGGGAAAAAATGAGTTCAAATTCAAATTCTGGGTTTATAAACCTGGGCTAAAATTTGGGGTGCAGTAAGCTTTTGACCTCTGCTACTACCAGTTGTTATGAGATATGACTATCTTTTGTTAAACATTCACCGTTACCTTTTTAGGGCTCCTAAGAACCCTGGTATTATTACAACACTTCTTTATCTTTGTGATTTTGAAACTACATCATGGAGAAGTTAGATGATATAGATGAGCAGGGATTTGAACCAAGCTGATTCCAAAACTCTTAACCTCTTTGTGTTTTCCTAGTTGAAAGAGAGAAATAAAGAATTCAAATGAGATAAATTATGCTACAGTCACCTTTTTTTTCTGAAATCTTGTCAAAAAAATCCACCTAAGCAAGACTGTGGTTTTAACACTTGAGAATTTGGAAAGGAGAGAATCCTTTTCCTGACATTAAGAAAATAGTCTTCAAATTTATAGCTTACTGGGCAAGATATTCAGTTCTTTACATTCAACCAACTCATGCCCAGCCTTTATTCTGTCTACATTTTCTGCCATCTTTAAAAAGGAGACTGAACAGGAGGAAAAAAACAAAACAAAACAAAAAAAACCCAGTAACTGCTGGTGATGCAGATGCACTTGGATCCCAAGTTATAGTTTGGAAAATGAATGCCATTCTCTTTCATCCACACTTGAGAAAAGATTTTTCTCTGAGTCCCAAGGCAAATAATTGGTACTCGTCTGGGAAGAGCCTGTGGAGAGGCAATCATTTCTCCTGGGGCTCTTCTTCCCCTCTGGGTAGGCCAGGGGCTGGCGGTCATTTAGTAGTAGATGAGCCTTCTGCTTCGCTGCTGTTCACAGATGACTCACTTCATGGTTACTGATCATGGAAGGGTAGAGTGTTAATACCTGGTTGATCAGCTGGTTGGAAACTGCTTATGCATAGCCAATAAAGTTGCTATCCTGTGGAGATCAAAAGGCTACCTCCTTTCTTTACAATTCTGGATTAGCATGGCTTCCTTTTCCGCTTCTCCCTCCACCTTCAGCCCTTTCCTTCAATCTGACTATTGAAGAAGAGGAAGAAAAAAGATTATCTGTGGTATACAGGGAGATAGCTTTGATCTCAGTTCTTTGCCTTTCCCCCCTCACTCTCTCTTTTAACCATCCAGAGCTGTTTCTAACACTGGAAGATGTCAGGTCGTTTGCTTCATGGGAGAGCTCAGTCTCATTTTCCTTCAGCCCAAACACTGTGTTACAAAATCTCCTTACTTCTGTGATGTTACTTGGCTTCCAAACATTTTATGACAATGTTGCTTCACACATAACACAATATTTTGAACAGCATGACTGTGCATATCTTTCTGACTTCATTCAGAGAGAAGTACCTCTGTGGTATTCACAGCTGTCTGTGGCTTTGATTCAGGAAAAAAACAAAACTATTTTATTATTCATTTACTTTATTATTTGGGAGATAGTGTAAGGAGGGTAAATAGTTGCAGGACATGTTCTTGGGTTATGAGTCTGATGCTAAATAGTCTATAAGCTTAAAGCCTGTCACCCAGTTTGACACTTAAATGAAGCGTTAAAAGCACCATGAATGGATATACAAGCAAATGTCAGCAGAGCAGTAGTTCTGCTGTAAGTGGGAATATGTTCCTTTTGTGTCAGGGGATTGATTTGCATGCAGTATATAGGAAGTGGTAGGTTTTTTGGTTTGTAATAATACAGTCTATTTTGGAGATCTGACGTTTTGATCATACACCTTCCTTACTAGAATACGAACATTTTAAAAGCACTTCTGGCATTAGCAGCTTATGGTTACACTTTCCTAAGATGCTTTTGATTGGATTTCAGAAATTATAAAGTTCAAATTATGGACAACCTATGCCTTTGTCAACACATTTGTACGTGACCAGAGGACCAGGGACAACTGACCTCAGTTAGTTATGGAAAGGGCATGGAGTTCTCGAAACTGTCCCCTAAAATTGACTGCAAGTGGTTCTGCTTGAGAGTACTGGAGACTTAGTTTGTATCCTCACTTTCTAGAAATTCTTTTAATGAGGAAAAGTAATATTTTAAGAGTAAAGGAACTGTTACATGTTATATTTAATTCTTTCAAAGTCACGTCAGGTATATGTTATCTTTTAATTTAACTTAAAATTTCAATAAATATAGTAAGAAATAGTGTTAATATATTTATACAAAGACAAAGTTCTTCATAGTATGTGATGGTGGTCATTGTTTAGGTGTCTTTATAGAAAACACAAACTTATTCTAGAATTTTAGCAGGAGAGGAAACAGAGGCCCAAACTTAGCTTCTCTTCCACTAATGTGACTGAGACCCTTTTATGTCATTAGAAATTCCAGGTGGGATTTGAAAGGGAGGTGGGGTCCGAGAATATGTAAATCTATTTCAAATTATTTTACATCATAGGATGCTAATGAGATACAGCAAGTCTCATAATTTGATCCCAGGCTTCAATAATGTACATAGTATCATAGATCTAAAACTGATACTGTTTACTTACGCTTGATTTAAAAGTGCGTCTTCATTACTCTGAAACTTCACTAAAATGGTGCTTGCTCATAAAACAAAGTGTGTTAAAGCACATTTGTACGTGTTAGCCACACACCTCTGGGTAGCTCTAAACTACTTTTGTTGACTGGTTTAGGAAGTAATTTCAGTGTCTCCAGACCATTCAGTTAGCAAGGTCTGAATAAAGTAAACTGGATTGTCCAGGCAATGGAAGATAAGTTCATCTGGTTTTCTTTAGCATTTCTGAAGAGAACTGAGTTTCCTTAGCAATCTGGTCAAATTTGTAACTAGAAAGTGCTGAGATTAACAATTTTAGGCTATATTGCCCAAACCTAAACACATTCAAGGAAAAATAAGAAAGAGACTTAATGTTCACTTGGATACTGTGTAAAGAGGAGGGATATTTATGGGCAATATCTTTGCTGCCCAGAAATTAGGATCAAGTTGAAGATCATAGAATAGCCTTTATTTAGATTCACAGAGAGTTGGTGGAATGCATTGCATTGTTCAGCCATTTCTCTTGTTATCACTCATTCATTCCCAGGAGCTTGTCATTTTCTAGAACTTCCTTTTCAAATTAAGCCTTTCACCATTTTGCATTCTCCATATTTAGTGTTTTAAACACACATGCTAATATATTTGTATATATGTGTGTATATATGTATATTGACCTAATGAGAAATTAAAACATGTGTTTAATTAAATGATTAATTGATACAATATAACTTCAATTGTGTACAAAGGACTAGAAATCAGTAATGATAATATTGCTAATGATAGTAATTATAAGCATTATAAGTAATTATGAAGTCAAATACTATAAAGTGTTTACTGTCTGCCTTGTAAAATGTTAACATGCTTAACATGCCTTATCTTATTTAATACCGCATTAGAAATCAATGCATCTTTTATCCCCATTTATATAGATGGGAAATAAGTTTCAGAAAATCTCAGTTCCTTGATTGTGGTCAGTTAGTGTGATAGAATGAAGGTTTGAAATTATTTGGTCTGAGAATTCTTACTGTTCATCGTTTTATACAGACACACACTGTACTATGCTTTTCTTTGTTTTTAAACGATTTATTTATTTATGCATACAAATGCTGAGGTGCAGGCCAGAGGTGTGGGGGATGAGAGGATTCACCAGAGACAGAGTGGGGAGCAGAACAGGTGGATCCACAGAAATACACTGCTGAGGGGAGCAGCAGGCTAGGCAGGAGAGGGTCTGCTGTGCCATGTGGGAAGCTCCCTGGCTTGGGGTCTAACTCCTGCTGCAAAGGCTGCTGACAGTTTCATAGTGCTGAGACTTAACCCCTTGAGCCACCAGGGAGGCCCTGTACTATGCTTTTAAATGAAAATGAATGTAGGTGAAGTATAAAATATGTATATAACAAGACTAAGATACTTTTTTTTTTTTTTTGTGAGGGATCTACACTGAGTAGCCAGTCTGCTTTAGTTTCTTTTTAAATGTTAGATTGTTATGATTTACCTGAGTGTTCCTTTCTTCTGCTTGTCACATGATAACCCACAAAAAGAGTCTGCCCTTATACACTCTAGGACACAGAAGCTTAAATCCAGTCCCATAATATGGCTTAGAGGAATTCAGCACTGTTCGCTCTGGAGGATATTTGAGATAGTAAGAACCAAGTAAATTTTATGATAGTTCAGTTCAATGAGTGGATGAAATTTTCTTATATATGAAATTTTATCACTGGGATCTAATATTGCTAAGAAAATGGTGTTGAATATTTGTTTTGAGTTTAAAAATAAAGAGTTTACTTAGTGATAAGATTATAGAAACAAAAATGTGAGTCAGTAACTTGGAATAGTAATTTGTGATTACTATTCTTTAAGGTGTGTCTTTCTCAGATGACAAGTTTTATAGAAAACAAAGAATGTAGCATTGGTTAAGATGATCGCTGTGAATGGAATGGAACCTGCCTATGTCTGTAATAAATATCAATACAATACTGTAATTAATAATGTTTCAAAAGTAGGCCTCCCCGGTGGCGCAGCGGGTTAAGCGCTGCGCTGTGGAACTGTCGGCATTGGTGATGCAAGTTCGAAGTCCAGCCAGGGAGATTCCCACGTGGCGCGGCAGACCTCTCCTGCCTCGCCCACTGCTCCCCTCAGCAGTGTGTTTCTGTTGATCTGCCTGTTCTGCTCCCCACTTTGTGTCTGGAGAACCCTCTTGCCGCCCCACGCCTCTGGCCTATACCCCTACTTGTATGCATGAATAAATAAATCTTTAAAAAAAAATAATGTTTCAAAAGTAATGTTTAATTTTAATTTTAATTTTTTTTACATTTTATAAAATTGTATTAGTTTGAATTGAGATGACATTAGTTTATAACACTGTATAGAATTCGGGGAAATAGGATCCCATTTCTTCAGATACATGTTACCCCACAACACTCACCACCAAGATAATCATCCACCATAGTCCATTGGACCCCCTCTGCACTTTGCTCCCCACCCTCCCACTCTCGATTCACTAGCCCCAATTCTACAAATTTCTGTGGATTTTATTTGGTTTGGTTTGGTTTGGTCTGTTCCTTTGTTTTCTTTACCTGTATTTCACATGACTGTGTTCATCCAGTATTTATTTATCTTTCATCTTCTCACTTGTTTGAATGTGAAAAATCTCCTTGAGTTCCATCCATGTTGTTGTAAATGACAAGATATTATCTTTTATTTTTCATCACTGAGTAGTGTTCCATTGTATATATATACTACATCTTCATTTACTGATCTGTTGTTGTTTCATAACTTGGTCCTTGTAAATAGTGCTGTAATGAAATAGCCATGCATGTATCTTTTTGAATAAGTGTTGTTGCATTCTTCAGGAGTGGCATTGCTGGATCATATGGTAGATCTATTTTCAATATTTTAAAAAGCCTCCATATTGTTTTCTTTAGTATTGTACCAGTCTACATTGCCACCAACATATGAGGGTTCCTTTTCTCCACACCATACCAATACTTGTTGTTTTTGGTCTTTTTGAAATGAGCCAATTTTGCAGGTATGAAGTGACACAGAAATGACTCAGTGGGACTTTAATTTGCATTTTCCTGTTGGTGAGTGATGAGGAGTACTTTCTCAGTGAAGCTCAATGTTGTAGAGTGTTTTACCTATGCTATCTTTTATGTATTTTATGGCTTCAACTCTTACATGCAAATGTTTAATCCATTTTGAATTAATTTTGTATTGGGGTGAGACAGTGGTTTAGTATCATTATTTTAAAATGTTATTCTTTGCTTTTCTCACTCTTGTTATTGATAATATATCGGTCTAAGAGCATTCCATAATTTCTTTTTTAAAAAATCTTTATGATTAATTGACTTATGCTTAGATGACTGGAGTATAGGCCAGAGCTGCAGGGGGTAAGAAGATTCACCAGAGACAGAATGGGGAGCAGAACACTTGGATTTACTGAAATACACTGCTAAGGGAAGCAGCAGGTGAGACAGGGAGGTCTGCTGCACCATATATGGGTTAGCTCCCTGACAAGGGATCAAACTCAAGCTGTAGTGGTGATAGTTCTGAGACTTAACCCCTGGGCCACCAGGGAGACCCTTCTTCTTTTTTTTTTTTTTAATTTGAGTAATGCAACATAAGACTTAGTTTTTCCCAATAGATGTCTCCAGAAGATTATTAACATTACAGGAGTATAATTTTCCACACAAATTTATTTGAGAAAAGGCAGCATAATCTTATTTTCCCCTTTCTGTAATTTATAGGTATGATTTTCTCAGTGGAACTCAATGGATTGCGAAAGGTATTTCCCAATGTGGAGATGGGATAATACATTTATTCTCTTCTCTATTGTCACTTTACATAAGGCTTAAATGAGGAATGAACCTTTCTGCATTTTTTATATCACTAATCAAAATGGTATCATATTTCAAACCCTCCCTTACATGAAACTTGAGATCTTAGCCTAAGATGTGTATTCGATGTTTTAAAATATTCTTCACAGTAAGTTTATTTCTGTGTATTCACTGCTTTGCAGTCACCATTAATTCAAATTTGATAAAATTAGTTATTAATGAAGCTTAATAACATTATTCCTTAGTAAACTGCCTAAAATTCATCTTAATTTTAAACAAAATTTATTATTAATAAGCTGTCAGCTTTTGTTGTTGTTAGACACTTTAAAGAATATTTCAGACATACTTTATAATATATAAGGGCTTTTTAGATGAGATTCAAGGTTCTGTACTATTATAGACAGGAAATGAATATTGAATCACTCAGTGAATTTTTGGCGCTATATGAATGAAAGATGTTTTAGATATGGTGGGAGAAGGATTGCATTTTGGGAATGGATCGGTCAAGGCAATTAACTAATTTAGGAAGATTTTCCAGAAATTAAGTAGGTTCCCAAAAAATGTTGAGAAGGAATGGAATATCTTGTTTGTTGAGGGGTAGAGTTTCAGAGGTTCATCTGTGAGTGGTAATCTTGAAAAACTGACAATCTATTTGAAGGGGTAGAATTTCAGAGGTTCATCTGTGAGTGGTAATCTTGAAAAACTGACAATCTATTTGAAGAGGTAGATCTTACAACAACTGGTTATTTCAGAATCTCACTATGATATTTATGTATATTAGAGGTAGTATTTAATAATCAGGAAATTTAAAATAAATTAAGAAGCTAGATACTTAATTGTCCACCTACATTTCCAATTGAACCTTTTGAGAACTACCTTTCCTGGTCTAAAATCATATTTCCTGGTAGGGAAGATAAACAAAATAGAATTTGTGAGATTCTGTTTTTCTATGAGTTTTTAATGGTTGAATGTGCTGTGTGTGCAGGATCTGTATAAGGGAGGTCATTTATAAGGTCTAAGGGAAGATTGGATAGATGTTAGTATGGAAAAATGTAAGCTCTGTGTAGACAGTCTCAGTTTCAGAATTTTCAAGAAGAGGCATGAAACCCATATTTTAAATAAAATCTGCCAACTGATAAATAGGAACAACTGAATCTATATTCATAATAATAATAACAATTATAAATTTTTGTATCAAATATGGCCCACAATTCATCATTTTGTGCCTCCAATATTATACCCTCCTTCCCACATTGAACTGACTTAACTGTTGCTACTCCTCCAAATACATCAGTTCCTCTTTATTTTCAGTTATCTTTAGTGTTTTAGAAGCTTTTACTTTTATGGTGTTTGGCCTTCTTTCCTGTGTTGTTACTAGTTAAATGGTTACATAATGCCTTATTTATTTAACTGAAAGCTTCTGCCTTCATTGGGTGCTATTTACATTTTACAAATTGTGTTTGTTGAGCCAGGCAAAATGATCAGTTTGACTGTTTATGTTTATTCTTTTGTCCTAAAACTAACAAAGAAAGAAAACAAAATCCAAGTCCTTTGATTAGCTAAGAGTCCCTGATGAACTGAATAAATAAATACATTTTTAAATAGAAAGAGAAATTATCCACACAGCTTAAGGGTTGATTGCTATTGATAGACATACAACTGTGTTGCATATGATTACAGGTGGGGAAAACACATTAAGGAAATCTGAATAAAGAAAGAAAAGTGGGCCTTTTGCTAAATTGCAAGGAAGACTTTACCTTCTGTGAGAATTTATTGCAGGATCCCTTCTGTATCTACTTTCCTGTATCTGTTTTGTTATTTGTTTATAGATCATTAGCTACTTGTCAGATGTATTACTTGGAGAGAAGCTTAATCTGAAGGGTCAGTAACCACTGACAATTGAGTATTAACTAGAAGTGAAAATAAAACGTCTCTGAAATAATTTGTCGGTGAAAAGTGTAATTTGATTTACAAAATATTGATTAATGTGTAGTTTTCAAGAGTATTTCTAGCATAACTCTGAGAAAACCTTGTGCATAATTCATACATATTTTTAAGATAACATTTGGAGGATTTCTTTGGGCAGCATAGGGATGGTAAATTTGCTTCAGTTTTCATCATATATGACAAAACTAAATATATATGAAGAAACCTGTGAACTCTTAAACTGATCATTTCTCAGTAAATCTCAGTAAAATATTCTTTTTTGCATAAAGTCCTATTTTTATTTTGTTTCACTAGACATTGCATAAAATATATATATATGTGTGTGTGTGTGTATATATATATATATATATATATGTATGTATGTATGTATGTATGTCTTTAAACAACTCATCCTGCTGAAAAATATGGCACAGTCCCTTTGGGGATCATTAGAAGCATTACTCATGGAAGACATCTATGGGGGTAGCCCGCCTCATGCTAAATTCTAGAGCCACAGCTCACGAATAATATGAGATGCTCACAGGCATGAGGCAGGGAATATCTGAGTAGGAAAAGGTCAAGGCAAGGGCAGGGGAAGAGGTCAGAAACAGTAATGTGCCCTAAGCAAGGAGAGCTGACTCATTTAAAGCTGGAAACTGTCACCAGCTTTTCATTGTCCAGAGGAGGTATATTTAAAGATGAGTATTATGTGATGCTCTGACAGAATAGCTTGCCAGTAACAATGGATTCTTCATCACTGAAAGGCCAGTCATGATTTCGATGTTAATTTAAAATTATTTCTGTAGTTGATACCTGCAGCCTTTAAAAACAACACAATACGGACACATTAGCTAATTTAAGTTCTGTTGATCTTTTCCCTGGGTCCATCCATGACTCTTATTTCTCCTCCTAATTTCCTGACCTGTAAAAATTCTTCCATCTTTGTGGACCAGTGAGATGTTATGTTTATTTTCTTATTAAAGACTACCTTGCATTTGTATGCATTAGTATTATTGATTTGATTATATTCTGCCCCTGTCTAACTGGCATTCTCTGCCTATGAACCAGCTTCAGCCAGGGGAATGCCCTCTTTCCCCACTGGCTTTTCTAAATGCTGCTGCCTCTGTTTGGAAATCTCTGTCTAGCCCCATTCCTTCTTGCCTTTTTCTTCACCTGCTTTCCAGTCTGGACTAATGAATCAATCCAGATGAATCATCCTCTAGGCAGCCTTAGTCAACCTTTCCATCCACCCAGTGTGAATTTGATACACTTCTTATGTGTTTTTGGAGGACCATATATAAACCTGTGCCTTTGCCGTTAGTTGTGCTGTATTGCATCTGCTTATGTAGGTTTCCTATAAAACTATGAAGATCTTTGTTAAATTATCACAGCTAGTACATTCAGCGAATTAATAAGTGAGTCCATGTATGATTTATTTTTGCTTTGACAGGGCTTACAAGAAGGATTTGTACTCCCTCATTTATTCTTGGGTAAAATTTTATTCTTTTAGAAATGGAGAAATAAATAATCAGAAAGAAGAAAACCAGCATTGCCAACTTAAAAATACAAGAAGCAAGTCTTTGAACAAGAAATGTTGTAAAGCACTAATTTGGAAATAATTTATGAATGGAGCTGCTCAATAGTTAAGTATTCACTGGGTCCTACAGAATGGATTGGGTAGTACTTTGGAGTCTGCCTTTGCTTAGAGTTTGTAGATTTTCCTGTGGATGAACTATAGACAAGTGACAGGAAACTCCTGACTTGGATGTAGGTGCCACTATGTAACTTCTCACTGTACCAGTGCCTTTTCTTTCTTCATCTTGCAATGCAGGAGTTGAAACAGTTGATATTTGGGTGGCTTCTAGAATTTGGTATATACATTTTAACCAAAGAATAACACAATGAGATGGTTTATTTATTAGTGATTTTTTTCTAGTTAGAGTGTGTTTGAGTAGAGTGTAGTGATTATGAAGGAATCAACTTCAGAGTTAAGACACCTGGTTTTGAAATCTGGCCACACTGCTAACCACTGCTAACCATAGTTATCTCACCTTACAGTGCCCTTATCAGTGAAATGGAATGATGTTGGTACCTACCTCGTAGGATTTCTGTGAGGGTTAAATAATTAATATATGCAAAGTGTCTAAAACAGTGTTTCACGTGTTCTAACATCTACTTGTCTTTATTAGTTTTGCTAATTGAGAGTCTTTGTCAAAAGATTTTAAGAAAGTAATTTATGAAGGTTGGTATGAAACAGGATCTATGAACCCTAAGCCTAAAAATTCTCCCTATAGAGAATCCAAACTTTAAGACCTCATAGTAGAGGTCTTAAAGAGAGATTTAAAAACAGCAAATAAATAAACAAAAGCTTAAGTGTGAATATTGTTAAGGTAAAATTCAGGGCTAATTTGACAGGTAGGAGACATATTTCTGGGCAAATAGCCATCCAGAGTGATAGCCATTTCTATCTAAAGAAGGCAAAATGTATTATTGTTTATGCTGTACAAAAATGCAAACAATTACAGGCTGTATCAGGTTGCTCTCTCACTCCCCATTAAAAAAAATGTTAATGCCTCTAAGAGGATTAAGAGATTTGCAATTTACTGTGAATTATTTTAATCAGATTATAGATCCCCCTTTACTTGGAGTTCAACTCGTTAGCACTTGGGGAATGGAGGTTTCCATTTGGAGTATGAGATGGTAACAGAAGTGGGAAGTGTGAGAGAGGGAGCCATTTTTGTTCCTGGAGTAATTTGGGGTCCAAACTGGGAGACTGAAATTCAAAGGGGAGGTAGAGAAATAACCACTAACACACTTCACATGATAAAAATGTTCTCTGAATCCAGAAACTGTATCCAAATGCCTTCTTTACTACTTTACTCCTTCCTTCAAGAAGGAAATATTAATATTGTGGTACAAGAACTGGATTTTTAGATGACCGTTGACATAGTTTGGGAAGTTCTGTGTCATTTATAGAATAATGTGGTAGATAAGATTTAATTCTTTAAGTTTCACTTAGTAATTATTTATTGCATTCTCTGTGCCTGGCTGTCTGTTCTCTCATCTCGGCACTCAGGAGTTGTCAGCTATGATAAGGCAATCAGACAAAGAAATGACTGTCAAGAAGGAAGAATTTTTTACTCACAGATACCAAGAAATAAGAGGCACAGATGTCACACAGGGCCATGCTAGTAAAGTCCAGGTTCCATTGGGAAGCAGGAACAGTGAGGGAAACACTGGGGCAGAAGCCTTTATCGTGGTTTCACAGAGGAGAGTGAGTGCGGCAGGGCATGCCAGGTGAGCATGGGATTGGATGGTTTTGGTCAAGTTAAGTCAGTAGGCTGCAAGTTAGTACTGGGCTGGAGTCTGGTAGTCCAGGCCTCGTCCAGCTAGGGCAGCGTAAGACTGCCTTCTGGGCTGTAAAAGGAGGTAGTTCAGTCGTGAGCTCTGTATTGCTTATTTTTCATTTGATGAGTGTGCTCTTGGGTGAATGTTTGCTAGCTCTAGGAACGGGCTGTCTTTCCTCATCAACAAAACCACAGACACAAGAACATCAAGAGTGCAGAAAGTAGGAAAATATAATTCATACATTAGCACATTGTGCAAACTTGGACTTTTCTTTAAAAAAAAAAGATTTGTTGGTTATTTATTTATGCATACATGAACTGGGGTAGGCTTGAGGTGCTGGGATGAGAGGATTCACCATAGATTGGGGAGCAGAGCAGGCAGATCTACTGAAATACACTGCTGAGGGGAGCGGTGGATGAGACAGGAGAGGTCTGCTGCGTCATGTGGGTTAGTTCCTTGTCTGGGGACTGAACTCATGCTGCAGTGGCTGCCAATAGCTTGAAAGCACAGAGACTTTACTCCTTGTGCCACCAGGGAGGCCCCCTCAAATCTCTGACTGTAAGTGAAATGATGGATCATGAAAGCAGGTCCTCAAATGACAGTCAACTCAATGGAGGCCTGGATTGGCTTTTTACCCCTCAGCAACATTATAATGTAATACATTATTTGAGAACCTACTTTGTATAAATATTTTTATACATACATGAAAGAGAGGTAGAGAGAGAGAGAAAAGAGAGATTGCCTTGGTTACGGGAGAAACCAGAAATAATTTGGAATTACTTATTGATGGTGTACCTGTGTGGTATACCTGTGATCCTAATTTGAAGGTCCTTTTATTCCATGCTAAGTAGACCACACTCACTTTTTTTTTTTAAAGATTTATTTATTTATGCATACAAGAACTGGGGTATAGGCCAGAAGTATGGGGTGGTGAGAGGATTCACTAGACACAGAGTGGGAGCAGAACAGGCGGATCGGCTGAAGTACACTGCTGAGAGGAGCAGTGGGCGAGACAGGAGAGGTCTGCTATACCATGTGGGAAGCTCCCTGGTGGGGGATCGAACTCGTGCTGCAGTGGCTGTGGATAGCTTCATAGGCTGAGACTTAGCACTTTGTGTGCCGGTGCCCTTTAAATTTACCAGCCCTTGGGGCCGGCCATTTTCTGTGCCACCGCATGAATGGTATAAGCATTCAATAAAACACACAACTCCTGAACTACTGGTTATTAAAAAAACTGTAATACCTCTCATAAAACACCTTACACTTCCACCAAAACAATGTGTCAAGCTTCTAGACTGAGTACGATCAAAGAAATAGCTCCTAATAGTTCCAAATAAATCCACCGTGGCGTGAAAAACCGGAGACTAGATGAACACGGATTAATACGTGAGCGGCCACCTGATACTAGTGACAAAAACACGTACTAATACGTGAGTGGACCACAAAGTGTTAACACCTTGCACTACCAGGAAGGCCCAGTAGACCACACTTACGTGACAAAGGAATACCATGAGAGGTTTTTAGGTAAGGTCGAACCTGCTCACTTGCACAGATCAAAACATCTCTGACTCAGTGCCACTGAAGTTTGATTGAATGGGCAGGAGATTACAGGCCATGCGAAGACTTTGGAGGCTATTAAAGCAATAAAGAGGCAAGAGGATGACAGAGAAGAATAAGAGATGGGAATGAAAGAATAGGGAAAATAAATGGTTTTGGGATCGTAGAATGAGCAGATGGAATTGGTAGAATATATACAAGATGAAGGGATTTTATTTGACATCAAAGGAGCAACAGATACAGAGCAAAAACTGTGACTTGCACTTTGGTTGGTTGAGCTAATAATATCACTGTGTTGCCCAACTGAGTATTCAGCATTGTGTAAAATGCTAAAAAGTTGTATCTGAATTTTAAGAGCTTTATCATTTGGAGTTGAATTGGGCTTACCCCTTTAGGCAGCCTCCCCCCTGTAATGGTGTGTCCTTTAGATTGTGTTATATGAACCCAGGAGTGACTTTTTAAATTTCCGATTAAGAAGGGATTAAATAGTAGAGTCACATGATCGACTTTAAAATTTAAACGATTACCCAGTATCCTCTGGAAGGATGCATTATAGAGGCAAGAGTGGAAATGGGGAGAACGTTTAAAAGTCACTGCAGATGGGGGTTGATGGTGGCTCTGTCTGAAGTGAAACCACAGAAATGGACTGAATCACCAAGGCCTCTGTGTAGTAGTCTCATAAGCATCATTCATATGGACATGAATAACCCACCCCGGAATTACAGGCTCCAGGGGTGATGGAAACAGGCCTCTTGGACTTGTGCACTGTAGCAAGTCCTGAAGTAAGGAAAGCTTTGCAGGCAAAACTGATGGACCTAGCTGCTGGGTTTACCCTGTGTGGGATGTAAAAGTAGTTAGTGGAAGGAAAGACTCTCATTAATGACCAAAATTTGATTTAGGTTTTCTTTGTTTAGTTACAGATGGAATTTGTTTGAATTAAATTATGTTGATATTAAAAAAAAGGATAAGGTGTACTTTGTAAGACAGCAAAATAGGAGCTTCTGGCTTAAAGTGCACAGCACTCATTGTTTTCCATCTGGTTCTCTAAACAAGTGCCATATGAAAAATGTCCTGGTAACTTGAATGTATGGATTCTTGTCTGTGAGGTATTTATAAACACACGATGTGAATTCTTGCCCCTTCTAGCATTTTAATGGTTTCAAATTAAATGGTAGGTCATTATACTTTTCACTGAGACAGTGAAGGGTGATTAACTCCGTCTGGGTTCAACCAGTGTAATTTTAGAGGCTACAAATATTGTTACAAGTCAGGTTAAGGTTTAAAGGTGAAAGTATAGTGAAGCTTGACTGAATGACTTTTACAGCATCGAGTTAATGTACACAAACAAAGAAACTCTTGTTTTCTTTCCATTATGAGTGCAGAGGACAAATGGCTGACTTGTTACAGAGAGGAAAATGTGAAAATTAGGTTGGTCTACAATAAAATTTGTTCTGTGTGAACCCATTTACTCACTGTTTCAAATTCAAAGTTCTTTTTAAAGCCTTCTTCAACAATGCTGAGACTTAGAAACTTCAGACCCTGAATGCATGCCCTTTGTTGAGATAAGATTGTCCTAACAAATGGCATCAACAGCTTTACTATCTTTTACATAAAGAAGGCAATTAACTACAATAAAAAACATTATCATACTCTTAAAGGGGAAAAATGCCTTTTTCTCTCCACTGACTGTTTATAATTGCTACAACTCCCCCCAGATGCTTCCATTTCTCAGAATAAGTACTTTGGGTAGTAACTTGATGTAATCTTTTCCTTTTCACAAGTATGATTCAAATTTTGGAGACTGGATTTCAGTCAAGGAATAGAGTTTTAGGGCCTTAAAATTGCTTATCATGACCCAGGAATGGGATTAGAAACCTAAAGTTTCCCTTGTAGAACTGTGTTTAGTATCTACACAGAATCTAAGTAATGGCGAATGATAAATGATTTCTCTTGCCTATATGGACCAATTCTGCTTACATGACCAGATTTTTTGAGGCTACTCACATGCTTAAAGAAAGTGCAAGAAACTATAACATTCTACAAATTAAAACTAATATCTAACAAATTGGCCACTTTCTTCCCCTTTAGCACTCCTTTTACTTATATCTTTTGTTTTTGGTTAAATTTCTGTCAAAATAAGGCAGGATTTTGTGGGAACAAATATTTTGATGTAACAGATTTTAGATGTAAGCTTTAAAGAATTTTAAGAATCATTTTGACTGATTGGAGGCCCTGAGAAAAAGAAACACTCAGAAGGAATTAACAATAATGGATAAAAGTAAATAGCTTTCACTTGGGCCAACTGAACCTTTAAAAAACATAGCAGCCTGTTCTGACATCAGTCAAGTTGTAAAGGTTGGGGTGAGATGAGTAGGTCTGGTCCCTGAGGTCATGGCGGAAATGCAAAGGTCAAGGCTTTGCACTTAGCCTTGTGTCAACAGCGTCATGCCCTAATAAGTCTAAGAACTGATGTGACTGGGTTCAACTATATGCAACTATATTATGCTCTTTCCTTAATTTAAATTAAAAAAGCAAGTAAATGCAGGCTTTTAGGTCTTTGTATTGCTGCCTAAATTTGACTCCATTCAAGAAATTTGCAATGATGAGGGAGCAAAAAAAATCTCCTTAAAATACAATTTACTCAGGATTTGGATCTTATTGTTAAATCAGTTTTTCTAAGAAGCATTTCAGAAGTCTGCGTATGTATATGCTTGTGCATGCACTTTTGGGCATCTTCTTACAATTAATCTTTTTACACACATTATGACTAATTCAAGAAAAGGAATTAATTGCACTTTATTTGGCTTGAATTCAGTCCTGTAGTCAAAGATGATTTCCTGATGAAATTGAGATTTTTAAAGTTAGTTAAGTTCCATAATGATGGAGATGAGCAGAGGAGAAATGAAAAGGCCTGAGTACAGTATCATAAAATACTTAGATGAAACATTATCCCACTTTTTTTGTTTTGGCCATTCCATGGAAAAGTTTAATACACATCTCTAAGACCAAGCCCAGTGTTCTTTGGTTCTCACTGCTGCTTCAGCTTCTGGTAAAATAGTAGAATCTGACTGACCTCAGAGCTTTCCTTGAGCAGGGGTTTTCTTAAGCAGGGGTTGCTCTGGGAAACACTGGGTGTACACAGAGTTGCTTGAATTTCTTGGATGTCTTCAAGTCTGAGATCAGTTTGTGATCACATTGTATTTCTAGAACTTGATTGAGACCACATGACTCTCTAGTGCCTGCTCTGCTCTTGACTTTAATACTACAGGCAGAGCTGACACAGGGCATAGTTCCAAGGGTATTTGTCTTCTATTTAAGTAGTGGCTCTGGAATTGTGCAGCCTTTGCTGGCAAGTCACAGCAGACCTTGACTCACACAGCTTTAAACAGTGAGTAAATGTATTATGTCATATGAGTAGAAACCCAGGGGACATAAGCTGTTCACAGATGTCATCGGGCACTGTGTTCTTCCTGCCTCTCTGCCTTTTTGATGGTCCACTTCAGCCGAGGATTGTTTCCTCCTCTTGAGTTAAAGTGCTGCTGTTGGTAATTGTGGATCTTTGTTTCAAGTTCATCAGTTGTGAGAACTTCTCCTTTAGTCTAATGAGTCAGCCCTTCCCTTCAGTCTGATCAAGTCACCTGCAGAGAAATACTAGCTTTGGAGCTGTAAATGTATCAGGGAAATGACATGGAGGCAATTAGCTTGGGCCCCTGGATCCAGGATGGGAATCACTTTCACTTGAGGCTTCCTGGGGAAGGATGGATACCTAAGCAACACAAGGATCATTAGAAGGAGCATGCCAACCACATTCTTTGCCAAATAAATTTATTTATCTTTTACCCGTAAGTGGATGCTCTGCTCTTAGACCCTACTGCTATTTTGGTCCAATTTGAATAGTTTTTCTCTGTAAGCTCTTTGATGAGCTTCCATTTTTAATTTTAGCTAAGATTCTAAAATCTGGTCATTATTTTAACCTTCATAGGTATGCTTTGGTTTTCTAATTATTAATTTACCATAGCACTCTTTCTTGTATTGTAGATATATCTTCCTGAATATTTAAGAGTTTAATCAGAAAGAAGACATTAAGTTTTTTATTAGTCTTTCCAGTTTCTCTTATGATGCCGGAGTTATCTTCATTTCCTCTTGGGTCAACTTTTTAGTTTCTTAATTTTGTCTTTTTAATCTCATTCTGCTATGTTCCCTGTATTTCTGGTCACCGTTCCTATAGAAAAAGGGACTGCATAGTTAATAAAAGTCCTCTGAGTGTCAGTTGAGTCCCACATGGAAATCTCACTAGGAATTCTGTGTGAGGTAAACAAAAGTGAGACTTTGCTTTAGGGGGAATGAGCTAAGAAGCCAGCTGTCAGACTCCAGGATCACTCAAATTAAAGAATGAGGATTATGCCAGGTTGCAACTGGCAGGTTGTTCAGTTTCACTGGGAAAGGGTCAGCTGTTTTGCTGGAGGTAAATGCCAGCTGCTTGATTTTGCTTGCATTTGGGAAGAAGGGAGTGACAAGTGAAAGTTGCCGTTATGCAGTATTTTACTTAATCCTGCTATCTCCAATTTCCCCTTTTCCATCCATCTTCCATATACCTGCTCACTAAGGCTTGATTTTCCATGGACTGCCCCTCTGCCAACATCTACATTCTCCAGACCCTCCTCACAGCAGATTCTAAGCTGCAGTTCTTGGTATTTAAGTTCTGAACATATTGTCACTTTTCCTCTTTCCCCCAGAGATGTATTAATATCTCTTTGTTTATTGGTGATACCTATCCCTCTCCCCAATCTCTGCATTTTTTTGTTTGTAGCTTAAGAGTGAGACCATTTTGTGTGCCTGTCTACCATCTTAATCATCTTCTAATACTATGCATAATATTACAAATACATTATTGCAAAGGCAATTCAAAGTATGTTTAAATGTAGATGCAATAGTTTATATTCACCATTATTTTATCAAGCTTGCTTAATCATTTCTGTTTTTTCACTTATACAATATATACTTATGAAAATTTATGGAGTTCTTGGTACTACAAATGAACTGATAATATAATTAAAAAAATAATTTGTTTTAAAATTTAATAAAACCCATTTAGAGGATAAGAACTAATGCTGAAGTTTGAGAAAGAATAATAATACCTTACTTATTCTTTTGAGTGAACTAAGTGTAAATTTGGAAGAGAATGAAATATTTGGTTTTTTTAATGATGTCTCCTGTACCAGGCACTTATGTATAACATTCAGTGAGTATATGTTGAAAACATGAATGCAGTCCTATTTATTGCTTTGTTATTGGTTACACATTGGTGATATTGTGATGCACTCACTTTCACTTTTACATTTAACTAGGAAAGAAAAAGTACTTCCCAGAAAACTGACACAGATTCATTAATATGTATCCTTTCAGGGTGGTAAACTTTTGGCAAGGATCATCTACTGCTATTCTATTTAAATGCTGGCGGAAGTTCACAATTTCAGATTCTGAAATATAAGCTGAAAATGGTTTATTCATATATTCTTAGGCATTCAACATGACTGAAATGGCACACTGCCAATCAACAATGATTAAAAGAGTATTAAGGGGAAAAATGGAGAGCATTCGAAAAAAAAATTTAGTGTATTTAATATTTTCTTAGGAAACGTTTAGTTTAAAGGGAAAATTCCAATGTTGGCAGATAATCTCTCTCTTCTTTTTTTTCCCTATAGTAGCTATTGCTTTCATTAAACACAACCAATGCATTAAAATGTATTTTGGTTTTTCATTCCCATTATGCATTGACTTTTTTTTTTAAAGATTTATTTATTTATGCATACAAGCTGTGGTACAGGCCAGAGGCGTGGGCCGGCGAGAGGGTTCACCACAGATAGAGTGGGGAGCAGAACAGGCAGACTGACGGAATTACTGCTGAGGGGAGCAGCTGGCGAGGCAGGAGGTCTGCCATGCCATGTGGGAATCTCCCTGGCCGGGCATTGAACTCACGTCGCTGCTGCCTACAGCTCCAAAGCACAGCGCTTAACCACTGCACCACCAGGGAGGCCCTATGCATTGACTTTTATCTTGACTGTCTGTAGTAGTCTTAGGGTTTTACTAAATTATTTATTATAATCAACAGTATTTAAACAATCTTAAAAGTAATACTTTTTAGATAATATTTAGATTATTTTTTAGTAAATTAGTGAATTATCAATGGTGGTGATTAATTTATTGACAGAAGGTGAATCCAGTTTTCTGTTTCCATAACCCTTGAGGCAGCTGAAACTCAGTGTTTTATCCTAAAAGAGGATTTTTTAACAAAATAAAGCTGTTTTTCTTGTTAAGCTATGTAATATCTCAGTTTCTACACTACCTCAGCATCAATTTTCTCTGTATATAAACAAAATTTAAACAATAAACATTATATTCTCGTAACTCAAAATATGTGCTGTATATTTCCATGCCAGTTTCTTTCCAAAAACACAGTTTGACATTATTTAACTCTGTTTCCCACATGTTTTTGTAAAATAATTGCTTGACCATTTTAATGAAATATAATGACCAACTTTAAAACTTTAAAAGGAATAGATAGGAATAAACCTTGTAACTCTCTCACACATCTAAGGGTATTTTGGTTTTGAATTAGTTTAGTGATAGAAATAACGTGCCAAAAGATATAGTTTAAAATCTAATCCATGTGATATTTTAAGTCTTATTTATATAGGATAATTTTTCTTCCTGATATAGGTCAATGATTATCTTGGATACAGTTATGTTTCATGCTTCCAGCAGGTGGAGATAAAAGGTTTCTCTCAATGATGCTAGTAATCTGGTGTGTCCAGCAAGGAAAATGTTACATCACCAAAGTGTGACTTGAGAATTACACTGTGCAAATTAGAACATGGGTCATTATATTCCTATATTCACAGCTCTTTTGCTTTCAGTTTTGACTAATTGAAATGAGTGTTCTCTGGCATGGACTGGGCAGAGGTCTGCCAGCCTTGAGACATAAGTACATCCACTTTCTTAAAAAAGTTTCCTTTTAGTTATTGATATAAAAACTGACAAGGGAGTAAGATGCAAATTACAAAAGTTTGAAAAAATTCACAGACAAGATTTAAAAGTTCACTTTCAAGAGAAAGTGGTAATATAGACAATAGTTCTTCATATAAACTCCTCAAGACCAATCTCAGTATTCTTGATGCAAAAGCAGATATTGCAATAACTACTTACTCACAAAAAGTAAGAAAATATGCAGGATATAAAACGGATAAAGTGTGAGTGCACTTGTTATCTTGCTCATCAGTTATTTATTATTTGTCTTTGGATACAGTCCTAGGTAGATAGTGATTTAAAATATATAAGATCTTGACAGCATAACTTTTGACTCAAGGATTTTTGTAAAGGCAAGTTCCAGAGATAATGTGTTTTTAGGCTATAAATGTTTTAACAGAATCCCACCCACTTCTTACAAAACTGTCACCCAAAGGGAGGATGTCTAGTGTACCTCAGAGGATGCAGGATTTATCACCCAACTCTTATCTGTTCTTCATTCTTACGTCCCATATTTTATTGCTAATATAATTCTCTGAGGAGTAAAAGTTACTCCTCCCCAACCTGTTGTGATGAGTTGTTTTACTTATTTTATTGGGGTTTTCTATACGTAGGGTGTAGTTGCTTAATTTTACAGTATAGATAGTCCCAAACAAATGTTCATACATATGTTATATATATTAACAACTTCTAATTTTCTTTTTCCCCCTCTTCTCATCCTGTGCTTATGTTAAGAAACAAAAAGAAAACAGCTTTTTTCCTTCCAGACACTCAGAACACTTTGTCATGTTTTGGGGGAAGAGGTTAACATTCTGAAACACTGCTGTGTTTTATTGCCAGTAAATGTTTTTACTCACGAGTGAAAAGTTTGTAAATAGGCACTGTTTGAGAAAACAAAGAGATAATAAGCACTCAGACTTTTCCCTTCAAATTCTCTATACCTCGGAAAATGCACTGGTGATCTCAGCCCTCCTGAACAATAGTTGGGATCACAGAACCACTACTCATCATTCAGTCTGCTGGCATAATTAGCAGCTTTGACTCAAAAGAGGCTAAGGGGTGTTTATAATAGAGGGGAAAGCTTTTACTCAGCACCCCTTTACTCCCCATTATTCAAAGACAATCCCAAAAGGCCACGGTTGCTACTCAATAAGAAGCTGCCTCTCTACCTGTTCTTCACATGGAATGTTTTTTCTAGTGTACCATTTGGAGGACACATCATTGAAAGTCTAAAAAAGTCGAGTTTGTGTGCAAGTTTGCTGGTTGAGAAAGATTTTCTGTTTGATCAGTTAAGGCAGGTAGTGCTATCCCATCACTGTTGCCTGCATTTGATCAGCTTGGCACATGAATAGCTGTCATTGAAGACTTCAGCTTTGGTGAATAGTATATATTACAAAGAGATTTGAGAGGCAGGATTTGGCCAGCATGGTTGATTGGTTAGCACCCACAACTTAGAAGGACTGGGTTTTATTCTTTCTTTCCTCACTGAATGCTGACTTGAAGTATAACCTATGCTGATAGTAATTGCTAGCAACCCATGCATGTTAGAATATAGATTAACTCTTTCATTCCATTATGGTAATTGAGAATTGCTTCAGAGCACCAAATGGTGAGGTGGTGGCTTGATGTTTTTTCTAGACCCTGTTCTCCAAGATAGCCAATCATTCTCTTTTTGCTCAAAGCAGCAGCAGGATCTGAGTCTTTGTTTTCTTAGAAGTTTCTGTGAAATATGTCCCTGATTATCCTCTTCCTCAAATTCCTTATGGCTTTGGAGAAGGTATGCCATGAGACTTTTTTATTTCTATAACAACTTTTTTGCTGATAATTTTGGGCCTTGTTTTTAATTTGAACTTACTGAGTTTTGTCCTGAACTCTGCTGCCCTACTTTTTTTCTGTTGGAGATTTCCAATCCATATAACATGAATCTTTATAGAACAAATATTTGAACAGGTAGAATTTCCACAAATTTTGAACAGTACAGATTTCCTAGGATTTATTGAAGTTCTACCTTTGTGGCTGTCTGAAAATCTTTTGAATACTCTATACAGACAATAATTTTCAATAACAATTGACCAAAAAAATGGCCAGAACAAAAAATACCCTTAAATGCCTAAGATGGTTATCTTGGACATTTGGAAATATTGATTGTTAGAACTGAGGGCATAATCACATCTAGTAAGTAGAGGCTAAGGATACCCTTCTGAACTTCTTGTAATATACAGGACAACCCCGCACAAAAAAAAACAAAAAACAAAAAACAAAAAACGTAACAATTTAAGAAATCTTGTTATAAGATAACACTCTTTCTGTTCCCCATTCATCCTTTACACCTTTAAAACTTTACCTTATTCTGCTGATAGTACTGCTTTCTTTCGATTTTTTTTGCACAGAAATTGTTATAATTACCTGCAATGGTTAGCCTGTTAGTCAGGTGGTCTGAATGGTCCTTTTCTGTCAGCCTCACTGAAGTTAGAACAAGATCCAGGGGAAGATTTCATGGCAGGTAAAAAAGAGAGGGGCTACATGGTGTTCACATATTACAGAGCTCTGAGAGCTGAATGTACATAGAAAGAAACTTAAAGAATGGTCCTGGATTGAGAAAGAGAGATACACTTACATGTGAACTTAAAAAACTTAACTTGTAGAAGGAGAGTAGACTTTTGAGTACCAGGAAGGGGGTTGGGGATGGGAGAATTAAGGAGATGTTTAAAGGTACAAATTTGCAACTAGTAGATAAATAAGTTTTAGGGATCAAATGCGCAGCAGGATGATTATGGTCAACCATGCTGTATTATAAATTTCAAAGCTGCTAAGAGACTGGATTTTGATTGTTCACGCCACAAGAAATACTAATGATGCAATGTGATAGAGTTAACTAATGCTGTAGTAGTAATCATATTAAAATGCATGATTGTGTCAAATTAACTCATTATATACCTAAACTTACACAGTGTTTTATGCCAGTTATTACTCAGTTAAAAACAACAACTAAAATAATCATGGTCTTGGGAAACACCAAAAGATTTTTATGCCATTGCCTTTCTTTCATAATTAGTCTCTTCCCAATTTGAGTATTACTGATTTTTGGCATGTATACTTCTCAAATCATTCTGTCATGAACCTGGTATTTATTGAAAAAGGCTCTTTGGGTGACCTCCCTTCCTCTGGCCTTGCCAGTCACCTCAGCTGTGGTTTGAAGATGTAAGTTTAGCAATGACTCTTGATTTTCTTAGTCTCATGAATCAGCATAGGCTAACGGCAAATGGCACAGATTCAGGTCAGAGTGCTTAAAACTTGTCTCTGATATATACCAGTCTCAGCTGCCCTTTCAGTACAGGGGATGTCTAAAGGAAAATTTTGATAAAAGAATAGCACAGTGTCTGGTACAAAGCTTTGATAATTTATTATTGCTCTCATTGTTTTGTTTTTAGTGTTATACATGGATAATACATATGAGTGAAAATATTTTTTCTGACTCTTTGTTTTACCTTAAGTTTGTCCTTTCAAGTTTACAAGCTGCTTATAGCAACTTTGAGTCAATTGTCCTTAATATCTTCTCTTTAAATAGTTGCCTTTCTCACTGTCTTTAGACTTTCCAGTGTTATAATACTACTGTCCCTATTTCAGTTGCCTTCCTATTTAACCCAAGAAGGTGTTGGTTTCTCAATGAATTCAAATATTTGTTTTATACTTGAGGTTAGTCACATTTATGCTCCTTTTCCCTCACTGAACCTGTTTCTTCATGTAAAGATTTGTGAGTTTTGTTGCTTAACTTTCTGTAATTTTCTTTGTTATTCTCTACAATGCCAAGTATAATTCACTCATTGAAAAAGAAACTAAATTATGAGTTCTACTTTTTTTTTTTTTTAACAATGAGTTTAAGTAGTTGAATTTGACAAAAGTATCATTTTGATTAGCTTTAGTGTTACGTGTTTTGACCTCTGGGATTGAGAGACATATTTTGTAAATGTTCTTTGTGTTTGCATTTAAGCAACTACAGGGGAAAGTAGTGTAGTTTAGTGGTAATGTAATTTGAATTTCTTGAGGAAATTGGCTTGCGTGTATGTGGGTAGATAAGGTGAAAAGGAGGCAGGGGGTAAACCTGTTTTTTAGTTGTTACTTTTTACTTCAAATTTCCATTTATCAGTCATATATATTGATAAATGACTAGTATATTAAAATCCTTCCAAAAGAGGGCCTTATTGGTAACCTAGGGGTTAAGTCTCAGTGCTGTCACCTCTATTGCCTGAGTCTGATCCCCAGCCAGGGAGCTAACCCCGGCCAGGTACAGCAGACCTCTCCTATTTCACTCGCTGCTTCCCTCAGCAGGTATTTCAGTAAATCCGCCTGTTGTGTGCCCCAGTCTGTCTTTGGTGAATCCTCTTACCCCCAACCCCCTGCACCTTTGGTCTATACCCTGGTTCTTCTACACACAAAAAAAATCATCCTTTTAAAAATAGTCTTCCCAAAGGAAGCTATAGTCCAGTTATTCTGATGGCCATATATGCAAAAACTTTCAACAAAGTATTAGCAAACTGAATTTGAAAATGCATTAAAAGACTCATACTCCATGATCAAGTGTGATTTATTCCAGGGATACAAGGATGTTTCAACATCTGAAAATCAATAAATATAACTCACCATATCAATAAAAGGAAAGATAAAAATCATGATTGTAACAATAGATGCCGAGAAAGCATTTGAAAAGATTCAACAACCATTTATGATAAAAACCCTAAGAAAACTGGACATAACTGAACTCACCTGAACATAGCATAATAAAAACCATATATGACAAACTCATAGCTAGCATCATTCTCAGTGGTCAAAATCTAAAAGCTCTTCCATTAAAATCTGGTACAAGTCAAGGAAGGCCACTATTGCTACACTATTAAACATAGTACTAGAAGTCCTAACTAAAGCAATTAGGCAACAGAAGGATATAAAATGAATCCAAACTGGGAAAGAAGAAGCAAAGCTGTCTCATGCCATCTTTCTCCTCTTATTGCAGCTGTAACAATGAGAAATTCACCAGACAGGCTCACACAGGAGGTTGCACCATGAGATAGGAGAAGAGGAAGTGGTAACTCTAGGGTGCAGCTGATGTCTAATAGGTGACTTGGAGTTAGCTAGATTCTGCCAGCTTCCTATAGTCTGTCTAATCTAGATAACTGTACCGCCTCTGCCATTGCTGATTGAATTTGGGCAGTAAAGGTGGAACATCACTTTCTTGTTTAAGAGGCTGATTAGCAGTCACTTAAAAGGGTGATAGTAATAGGCCTACCTCATGAATGTTGAAACATTTAAGTGAGATAATTTGTGTGAGGTGTTCACATAGGCTCTGAAGCTTTCTAAATATGAAACTACTGTAATTATAATAGAGTATAACACGATGACTGTAATATACTATAATTTAATTTATTTAATTATATAGAATGGCATAACTATTAAGTGTCCAAACTCAGAGCTTAATTATAAGCTGTGTGAGTTTGGGAAATTTGTATTTCTTAAAGTCTTTGTGCTCATTAGTACTCCCATTTTTGTAATTGATAAAGCAATGATATCTTTTCATATGGTTACTAAAAGGAATATGTTTATATATATATATATATATATATATATATATATATATAGTATCTCAATATTGTCTTAGTTTAATGATTTAGGAGGTAATAATGGTTTAGAATAGCAGTGGGGACCTCCCTGGTGGCACAAGGGGTTAAGTCTCAGCACTATGAAACTAGCCTGAGCCACTACAGCACTAGTTCAGTTCGCAGCCTGGAGGTAACCCAGATGGCACAGCAGACCTCTTCTGTCTCACCCACTCTTCCCATTAGCAGTGTAATTCAGTCAGTCTGCCTGTTCTGTTCCCACTCTGTCTCTGGTGAATCCTCTCACCCCCCCACACCTCTGGACTACACCCCAGCTTTTGTATGCATAAATAAATAAAAATAAATCTTTAAAAAAAATGGAATTTAGTAGTAGTTTATAATTTAAAAATAATCCATAATTTAGACTCACTATTACTCCCAATGATTATTTCTTCTAATTTAATATTATCTTTCTTGATGGGTCATTTGAAAGCTACAACTCCCAGGGGTATAGTCTATATTCATTCCCATGTAGATTGAGGTGTTTTGAAGTTATTTATATATAAATGAGCAGAGGGGGAAAAAAAAAAAAACCCTAAGAAACTAAGGCGATTTTTTTTTCTGTATAACTTTCAGCCATTTCCCATTGATTCAAGTTTTAGTAGTTACTGTTATGGTGCTTGTTTAAATGAATACCAGGCTCCAGAGAAAGTATAATGTACATACAAGAGCCTGATGAGAAGATATTAAAGAAGAATTTTAATTTTTGATGTAAGGAATGTTCCTGTATTGGAAAAGAATGTTTTATAAGTTATCCTTATTTTCAGAGCTGTAGAATATTTGTGGTAGCTTCAAAGATGTATTTGGATCTTCATTATGTTATTATGTCAAGCATAGATGAAAATATCTAAGTTCTTTGTGCCCAGTTTTTTTTTTTTTGGTGTGTGTGTGTGTGTGTGTGTATGGCTTGAAAAAAGGACTTGACTATAATCTTTACTCTCTGTCCAGATGTCTTACCCCCTCCCCAATCTTAGGGAGGCAGCTCACTTTCTTATAATTACAGTTTTGGGCTAATAAGTCTCTTTGAACATGTTGAATTCTTAATGTATTGATTTTTTAAATATAATTATAACGTTAATTTAATTTGGTATATGTGTTTGGAGCATGTGCTATTCCCTGGCAAATGTTTCCTAAAATTATATGCTTGTGCATGTTTTAAAGTGTAGGAAATTATTGTTTTACTTGTAACATGCTCAAGGTGCATTTTAATAAATATAAAGGAATATACCCTGAGGCTAGGGAACAGTAAGATCAAAAGCTTACTCTATTTTTGAAGCTAGTTTTATTAAGGTTGATTATTAATTTAAGGATTTGTTTTTGGTGGGTAAAATGACTAGGAGGGGTCTGAGCAGGAGCAGATGACTTGTGTGTCTCTGTGTGTGTGCATGTGTGTGTGTTCATTTTTTCTTTTTCCTGGTTCCTGTCTTATGCCGCTGCTCCCTGCTACCTTTTTGTTTGTTATACCAGTGGGCTTTCATAGCACTTTTAAAACATCAGAGACCTAGGGTGCTTTTGGGCAGATTTCAGTCAAAGAACATAGTGTTGTTTTAACTCTTTGGTTAGAAAAGTGGGTTGAAAGCCAAATAAGTATAATAACATCCCCAACAAAAAAGTCATCAAATTATAGGATCCTAATCCTCTCTAAATCTATGTCGTTCTTAATGTAAATATGACCGAAGATCTTACTTAGTGATACCTTATCCGAACGTGATCTACATTGCTGAGGAGACAGAAATCTTTTAACAGTTGCCTTTAAGGAACTGTAAATTTCAACAATTATTCAGCTCATTGCTTTCAGCACCTTTTGTTGGCTTATTAGTGTATAGAACAGCAGGGTTGCAATGGGAGGAAGAGCCTGTGCATTTTAATTAGCTCCAAAGACAGTGTGAGATAAAAGCCAGGATTTTTGCCTCATTTTTATTTCACATTGGCTGATTAAGGATGCCATTGTAGACTGAGCTGGCTTGACCTACTCTCAGTGACCACCCATTTATGGAGGGGGAATGGCAAAAACTTGCTCCAGTTTTCTGAATGGGATTAGGAAAGCACTAATTAGCAAACCCTGAAAGCCATGAGGCAGGGATAGGAACACAGCACCCTTCCATGAGAAACAAATGTGGTCTGAGGAAACATTCACCAATTGAACCAATTAATGCTTGCATATATTAGGCCCTTGGTAATGTGTTTTCCGTTTTTAATTACTTAACCATGAATAAGAGCCTGATGTTCCTCAAGCTGTACTTGTTGATTAAATAAATACTTGTGGCCTGAAGAGAGATGTCAGAACTTGAAGAGCACTAAGGTTGATAAAGTGGGCTGTAAATAGTTGGAGAATAGATTCAAGCTGCATTTGACCTGAACTGGAAGGAGGTGACTCAGAATGCAGTTTACAGAACTTTAAAACTAACTCTTCCAGATTGTACGGTCAGACTTTAAATATCGAGGGGAAATAATGATCCATCGGGTATCATCAGTACTTTCCTTCTTTCCTTTGCATTTCCTGTAGTCAGACAGAATATTATAGAAAGACCACAGACTTTGGAACCAATAGAACTAGACCCGAATGTCAGTCCTTTTGCTGCTAAGTAGTATGGAGCTCTGGAAAGGTCCTTCACACCTTTGAGAATCAGTTTATTTACCTTCAAAATGAGGAATTATTTTCTATTTTGTAAAGTTGGTGTTGGGCATAGGTATCATATAGTTAATACCATGGTGGAGTCTGGCATTCAATAAGGAATCCCATGTTGACCCCTTGTCATTAGTCTTTTTTCTCAGTAGGTTACTGTTTCTCAGCATTTCAAATAGATATGACATTTCAAAAAGATATATGGAAGAAGTGACAACTGGAATCACCCAGTCCAGAAATTTTGGTGCAAAAAAAAAAACTTGAGGGCTATTTGGCTAAAATGAAATTGAAAGTGTCATGTGGGTTTTACTGATCCATTCCACCACCTCTACCTTGGTGACTGAATTGGCCACTAGATGGAAGCATATTTTTATTGGTTTTATTTGTAAATGCAGTCAAATGCTCTACCACTGAGCTATACCCCCTGGTTTTATTTGTAAATGTGTGGGCCTTTTATGAATAGATACATATATCAAAACTAAAAATGCCAGATTCAGTCAGTGAAATTGAGAATTTTTGAAATCTTTAGAACTGGATTAAGACTATTCTGTATGGGAAAGGACAGAGAAAATCACTTAGAATCCTGGAAATGCAAATGTAGGATTTGGATGCGTGCAGTTTATGTTGACTATATTGGTAATGTTTAGAAATAATTAACAAGACATTCCGTTGTCCCAGTTTAGATAGTGTTATTACAGTAATTTTTTTATTTACATGCCTTAGAACAACTTAGTTATAGATAGTAAAAATTTATATAAGCTAAGTAGTTTTTCTCAGCCTAAAGCAACTGTCTGCATTTTCAGTAAGATCTAAGTGACGATAATCATTAGTAGTACCTATGTATTGATAAGTAGAATTAAAGCCTCTGGACGTGTTACCAATGTTGTGGTTTATGATTCTAAATATATTGGAAAGGTTTTTTTTTTTTCATGGTTAGTTTCTTTTATACTTTCCTTTATTTCTTTTCAAATTAGCTTATGAAATATTATTATTATTATTTTAAAAGATTTATTTATGTATACGAGAACTGGGGTGTAGTCCAGAGGTGTGCTGGGGGTTGTGAACGGATTCACTAGAGTCAGAGTGGGGAGCAGAACAGGCAGATGGACTGAAATTCACTGCTGAGGGGAGCAGTGGGTGAGACAGGAGAGGTCTGCTGCGTTATGTGGGTTAGCTCCATGGCTGGAGATCGAACTCCTACTGCAGTGGCTGCTGATAGCTTCATAGTGCTGAGACTTAACCCCTTGTGCCACCAGGGAGAACCTGAAATATTATTTTTTAAATTATTGATTGTTTTAATTGAGAGCCTCTGAACATTCTAGTTAGAATAGATATTTTGTTAATATAGACATTTCTGTTCTTGTCTTCAAGGAGTTTATTTAGCAGTTAGAACGAAAAAGTATAAATAATGTAATAACATGTAATTTATTATTCCAGAGGACAAAGAAAAATGATTTAAAACTTTGCAAGAAGAAATCACTTATTCTGGAGGAAGTACTTTAATGATTTATATTGAAGAAAGGGGAGAGGAGGAAAGCAGGAAAGAAAGGGGAAGGGGAATTTTGGGTAAAGGGAAGTATGTGAATAAAGAACAAAGCATATTTGCGTGCCAGTGAGTAATTTGATTTTTCTAGATCTGAGGTAATTTTAGTGAATTGGCATTTTAAAAGGTAGATTGAGATCAGGTTGTGGAAGGTTTTAACTGACAGAATAAGTGGTTTGGAATTTATCCCATAGATAACTGGGAATATTCACTTTAAGTGACCACAGTCTCTTCAGAATAGAAAGGGGTAGTGTTATACCAATTCCTATGCTTTAAAACTCTAATTGAATCCCATTTGCAAATTCATGGAGAAATTTAAGGGAAAAAAGGCATCTGATATTAGGCAAAGTTCAGATTTTCGTTGTTAGAATGTTAAAGGGCCATGCCTTATATTTGCTATACTTCACAAATGGCACAACACAAATGCGTGTCATGAAAATCCCGCAGAAGATAAATGTGTTACCCTCTTCTCTTATACCAAAGATTAATCTCTATGCTTTCATTGCTGAACACTTCTCATTTCTCTTGTGATGCAAAAATAGACTGATGGTTATACGAAGTGAAAAAAAGCTTCTATAAAGTATATCTATATATAAAGTAAAATACACAGATTCTTATTAATGCTGATGAAAATACAGAATCAGCATAAGATTTGGGTGAGACTTAAATTGGGCAGACTGGGGCCTCCCCGGTGGCGCAGCGGTTAAGCACTGCCCTGTGGAGCTGTCGGCAGCGGCCATGCGAGTTCAACACCCAGCCAGGGAGAATCCCACATGGCGCAGCAGACCTCTCCTGCCTCACCCGCTGCTCCCCTCAGCAGTGTATTTCTGATCTGCCTGTTCTGCTCCCCGCTCTGGCTCTGGTGAGCCCTCTCGCCGCCCCATACCTCTGGCCTGTACCCCAGCTTGTATGTATAAATAAAAAATAAATCTTTAAAAAACAAAAAATTGGGCAGACTGCTTTAAAGAGGAGAGACGAAAAGTACCAAGTGTTTGGATACAGTTGGTGAGGAATGTGGGGTCAGTATGTGCTGTCATAGGCCTTTAGCAGGAAGTTCCATCTAAGAGACTAGGATATATATATAGCCTTTATAGGTGGGGTCAGAAAAGGTTATGAGCTAGAGGTGGGGGCAGAGAGGATTATCAACCTTAGAAGACCAACCCAATCTGACCCCATGGCAATAATTTCCACAATAATTCCATCAAAGAACATTATAAAAGCACACCTCTTACCCTGGCAAAATGCAGTATTTGTTCCTTTTTAAAAAATATTTATTTATGAGTACAAGAGCTGGAGTGTAGGCTAGAGGTGCAGGAAGTGAGAGGATTCACCAGAGACGGAGTGGGGAGCAGAACAGGAGGACTGACTGTGATACACTGCTGAGGGGAGCAGTGGTCAAGACAAGGAGAGGTCTGCTGTGCCAGGTGGGTCAGCTCCCTGGCTGGGAATTGAACTCGTGCTGCAGTGCCTGCTGATAGCTTCATAGTATATGTGTATGTATACACACACACACACACATGCATGCACACACACACACACTTTGTGTGTGTATGCAGATACACACACACACATGCACACACATATATAACACACACACACACATATAAATTCAGGCAGAAAGACTGTTACGCTGAGGAATCTGTCAGTCAGGATTATGTGTCCAGGGCTCCTGATCATCTCAGCAACAAGGACTCTCACGCGGAGTAGAGGTAGCCAGAAGTCATGTTCCAGCAAGATGTGAACATTGACTCTAGTGTATCTGCAAGGTTCCATGGTCCTTTGCCCTCATTTCTCTCTACTCTTCAGGTGACCTTTCAAGTCTCTTTTTTGGGTTTTAGGGCAACACTCAGTGCCAGTTGTGTAATATAGTTTGCTTGGAGATCCATTACTTTGATGCTGCTGCTATTTCTTAGTATTCTGCCTTAACCTTCACTCTTGATGTTGAGACCGTACAGGCAGTGAGAGCAATTCTAATTTATCTATATTGAGTCTGTTCTTTGCTTTCGTACTTAATCCATTCCATAACCTAGGATGAAGAGTCAATTGAATGTGGGAATTAAAACCTGTAAAAACAACAAAGCAAAATTAAGCTGGTCTGTATATTCTTATGTAATTTATTTTAAGTATTTGTTGAATAAAGTCATTATGCTGCCTTAAAGCAGATAAGTTTTGTGGATCAAAGATGTACTTTAGGAAGCTATGTTCTGAAATGTCGCATGGATGTAGAAACATGTTTACCACTCAAGTTATGGGACTTTTCTGTTCTCCTTTGTTTTGTGCTAAACACCTTGGACTGTGGAAAAGGTTGGCTAATTTTATTGTCCACTTAAGTGCATATTTGACTGTTATTCTTTTTCCCTTGAGCCCATTATCTTGCTAGCTAGAAATAGATGGTCTAAATGATTTGAGAAGAAACATTTATTGAAGGCTTATTATGTGTCAGAAAGTACTGTCTTTTTCACACCATATTTGAATACTTTTAGGCCTTCCCCCTTTTTTTTAAGTTAGGAAACTAAGGTTAAGGGAGGCCAAGAGCTGGTGGCCCAGATTTACACTAGTTAAGGTCAGAGTTGAAACTCTACTGTCTCGGTGTTGTCCACTGTGCCCTTAACAGTCTCTTGAAGCATGCAGGAAGGCAGACTTGTTTTATCTATATGAAACCACCGATAAAGTTGCAAATAGTTACTTTACATAATCAAATTCCATTAATATATATATGCAAAATCAAGAAAACTGGAGATAATCTCTGACTTACTTGTTTATAATATATTCAGAGGAAGCAGAAATGTTCATTTAACTGGCTTTTTCTATAAGAGTTAATCAGGAACAGATTTAATTTAAATATAATTTACTGCAGTCTCTTTATCATGTGGAAAGCAATGTTACGGTAAACTGAGTCTAAGAGACTTATTCTAGAAGCTTCACTTTTTAGAAGTAGAATCAACTTTTTTGATTTTCAAATTAGCTCTTTACTCTGCAAGGTCTGCCTGGGCTCCTGGTCTCATTCCCATGTTAATGAAAATTCTAATTTACATTAGAACAGTCCCATACTCAACAGGAAAATTACTAATCAAATTGAACTTTCTGGTTCTGATTTAATTTGGTGGCATTAGTAGATATGGTCTTAGACTCCTGGGGATGAATTATTGAAAACTAATTTTAACTTGACGAAATATAATCTAATATAAAATATACCTTAGGCAACAAAAAATTAAATTATTCTATTTGTAAAGAGGGACTTTTTAATTTTGGGCACAATATTTATTTATCTTAGGACATGAATAATTTCTCAAATGATCTTTCTTTTAAAAATAGAAAATTCAGTTTATATTAGGTAAGAAAAAGAAAGAAAAATCAGGCTTAGGAGTTTAATAGGAAAATCTTTAGATGGGATCTCTTCACCTGTTAAGCCCAGCTGTCCCTTCTGGGATTTGGTCTTGTATTCTGAGAACCATTTCTATGAAAATCTAACAGGAAACTCTAAACTGCTGGTGACAAGAGTAGCCCATTTTACAAACCATGCAGTGACCAGGATCAAGTATCAGAGTACAAATTCAAGCCTCTATTTTTCATATATTGGGTTTGGTGGCATTTTGTAAAACTATCTATCCTTCTTCCATTGCCAAGCTGACTAATCGACTGGTCTGTTGACACCATCTGTCTAAAGAATCCACAGCCGCTACCATGACTTTTGGTTCAGTTTTCAGCAGAAACACATACCATCAAGGAAAGAATCATGTTTTTAATCTCCTGTCTGAAGTAGTGAGTCCACTTCCCTTCTTCCTTCCATCTTTCCATCCTCCCTTCGTTGCTTCCTTGCTTCTTAGCTTCCTCTCCCCCTCCTTCTACCCCTCCGTTCTTCCTCCCCTTCTCTCCCCCTTCCTTCTTTCTTTTATACAAATACATTCATTTATATTGTGTTTCAAGAGAGTTGAATTCTGTGGATTTTAACGATACCTTCATAGAAACTGATATATTAACCCACAATATAAATATAATGCAGGTTGTGTGTAATGTTTGAAAAGAAATAATTTATGTACAATTTTTTAATTGTCTAAATGATTCCATGTTTCTTAAAAATTAAAACAGCAAGAGATTTTTTGTGATTTGGTGAATAGTGGGTTTTTGATGTGGGGAATATTTGGCTTCATTTAGGTAACTCCTTTATTAGTCTTACAAGCTTCAGACCTAAATAGTACAATACTGGTTTTTCTATTTTATGAGAAAAATATAATAGACACTGAACACTCTTTGAAAATGTTTCTTTAAAACAAACTAGGAACCATTAAATGATAAATATATGATAATTATGTTATATCTTTTACTTGAGAAAATCAAGTCCTGCATCCTCAGTTCCCAGTGTAAAATGTGAAAAGTGTGCCAGTTGTATACATGTTGAAATGTGAAATCGTACTCCTGAATTATGTCATTTTGGAAACGAGCGGCAAATCAATAAAATTTGATATATACATAATGAAGACAAGTTTGCCAAAACTCATTCAGATAACTCTATTATATTTTTCGTGTCTGTTTGCATGTATTTAATAGAACCTAGGGTGACTGCAAATAAATTTAAAACATGGCTTTACCTTAAGCTGTTAATTAATTATTTAAAAAAATTGTTTTTAAGATTTATTTATTTATGCATACAAACTGAGTTGTAGGCCAGAGGTGCGGGGTGCGAGGTGGTGAGAGGATTTACCAGAGACAGAGTGGGGAGCAGAACAGGCAGATCTACTGAGTACACTGCTGCGGGGAGCAGTGGGCGAGTCAGGAGAGGTCTGCTGCGCCATGTGGGAAGCTCCCTGGCCAGGTATTGAACTCATGCTGTAGTGGCTCTGGATAGCTTCATAGTGCTGGACTTAACCTCTTGCACCACTAGGGAGGCCCTATCATAGTACTTTTTTTAAAAAATAAAGAGGTCATGGATTATCTATCAAGGATTCATGGAGGTAGAGGCGATAACTGAAACTTGAAGACTCTGGAGAAGTGGAGAGGTAAGAATGTTAAAGTCCAACAGGATTTCCATAGTGACACAATCCAGAGGAGACATTTGATTTAATACAGAGAAATTAGTGCATTAGGACTATTTGTTTGCGAGTGAAAGAAACTCATCCAATTACAAAAGGAAATCTATACACTCATATACTCAAGCCATGGGGAAGTATTGGTAGAATCAGACTTAACGGGCAAATGGAACAAATAACCAAATGCCATTAGTATGGTTTCGTTTTCTCTGTTTCCTCTTGTGTGGCTGTTTCATTTTTCTACTTTATAGGCAGATCTTTTCCATGCAAGAACAAATACGATGTTTGGCAGCTCACAATCTAAATCTTTTCCCTGCCAGTTCTAGATAGGAAAACCCCAGGGAAAGATTCCAGTTGTCCCAGCATTAGTCATGTGTGTGTTCCAGGACCAGTAATTGCTGTCACCAGTCTGAGGTCTGTGCCCACTACTGTGGTCTGGGAATGTAGCCTGTTACTTGGGGAAAGGCGTACAGGCCAGGAACTCCCACACTTTCCACAAAAAGACTGAAAGTGAAAAATTAATATGTAGCTGAAGAAAAGTCCTATTTGTAACTTAGCAGTTGGGTGGAATGAGTAATTTTATATTTTTTAAAGATTTATTTAATTTATTTATGCATAAAAGAGCTGAGGTGTAGGCCAGATGATTCACCAGAGACAGAGTGGGGAGCAGAATAGGCGGATTGACTGAAATACACTGCTGAGGGGAGCAGCGGGTGAGGCGGGAGAGGTCTGCTGCGCCATGTGGTCAGCTCCCTGGCCAGGGATCAAACTCATGCTGCAGTGGTTGCTGATAGCTTCATAGTGCTGAGACTTAATGCCTTACGCCACCAGGGAGGCCCAATGAGTGATTTTAATAATAAGCAAAGAATATTGAATCATAAATAAAATTCAGACTGCCACTTAATATCAAATTCCTTTATATACTAGTGATCAAATTGTTCTAGTTAGTATATCCCTTACCAGAAATATGTGTTACTTGCTTTTTAATTATAATATTATCACCAAAATGTTTGCACTGTAAACGTTTTAAACTACTTTAACATAAATGTGTTGATCCATTGATTGGACCTGAGCCGGACCTCTGACCTGCCAAATCACAATCTCTGGGCTGAGTCTTTATTTTTTTTTAAAGATTTATTTATTTATTTATTTATACATCCAAGGGGTGTAGGCCAGAGGTGTGGGGCGGTGACAGGATTCACCAGAGACAGAGTGGGGAGCAGAACAGGCAGATTGACTGAAATACACTGCTGAGGGGAGCAGCGAGCAAGACAGGAGAGGTCTGCTGCACCATGTGGGAAGCTCCCTGGCTGGGGATTGAACTCATGCTGCAGTGGCTGTGAATAGCTTCATAGGCTGAAACTTAACCCCTGGACCACCAGGGAGGCCCTCTGGGCTCAGTCTTACACATACGCTACACCAAACTTCCTAGGTGATTTTGCACTGTACTAAACCAGAGAACTGCTTTTACTTTTAATTCTGTTATTACAGTTCTGAGAATATGGTGATACATTTTCTGCAAATCTAAACCAAAAGTAAACTCCCAGAGGCATCAAGTAGCTTTGCAATCAAATACCCAAGATTCAGCTGCTAGCTCAACTATAAACTAACTTGACTCTATTTTTCTTAGTTTCCTCTGTTTATATTGGGGATGATAAAGGTATCCATCGACAGTATATGCTAATGTAAATCAACATGCTGTACACCTGAAATTATGTATGTCAATTACATCTCCAAAAAAAATTGGGGCCAGTTAAAGAATCAATTAAAAGAAGTTGAACACACCAAATCAAGCAGTTAATAAAAACATCTATTGGTTGTGGATTAAATGAGATGATTTGTAATATTTTGGAAGACAAATTGCTCAGTATCTGCAAAGATTGTTTTGGTCATTGTAATAAATACTTTATAATTTTACTACTATGATTATTTTATGTTTTAATTTTAATATTAAATTCCCTAAATAAGCCGTCTGGAGTTACTAATCTATTCTGTTTTCAGATATTTGTGGAATGACATTTAAGAATAATTATACTTTTAATGCCTTACAAATATGAGGTAATTTCACTTTAATATGCCTAGAAGAGATGAATGACTACAGTTTGAAACTTGAAGGTTAGATCGTAATGATAAGAGCTGTTCACATCATGGTGCAGTGTGATATTGTTATTAATTAGGAAACCATTTAGTCTGTTTATTCAGCATCAAAGATGGAAAACAGAAGGGAACTAGCATTTTGTGAGCAGATACTGTATTTCAGAAACTGGCTATGTAATTTCTCCTAAATTATTTAATATGTGAAATGGATATCACCAGTTTCTCAGAATGAATTTTATTCATCCAAGTGTCATTGACCATATTAGTACAAAAAGAGTAACATTCAAATGACTTAGTACAAATTCAGCCATTTTTCTTTATCTTTTTTTCTCTGCATTGCCATTTTGAAAATAAAATAGTCTCTAAACTACATAGTGACCTAATACCCATTCATAGGTTATTATTTTTCCCTTATGAGTTAAAAAAGATCATATTTAAAAAGTCAAAAGTTTCCAATGAAAAGCATATTTCACTATCCTTGTGTTATGTGAAATATGTCTACTTCATAACTCAAGGTATGCTTAGCAATGTTTAATAACAGCAGTTTAACCTACAAATACCCAATACTTTGGTTGTTTATTTTTAATCTCATGTGCAATGGAAAATTAGTTTTGTGTCCATGTGATTTTTATATAAAATAATCACTTTCATATGTTTGTCATTCAGTTTTTTGAAAGACAAACTTTAGAAAATGCAAGGGCTTAAAATCACATGTGATGTTGCTAGACATATCACAGTAGCTGCTGTTTCAGTGTAGCACACTCACCGAACATGCCTACTAACAGGATACTGTGCTTACCTCCTCCCCCGTGCGTTGCCCACCAATGTCCCTGAAGTGGAGTTCACCATAGTTTTATTTGATTCCACTAGCGTTAAAGGCATTTTCAATACCCTGATCCAGATTGAGGATAAGATATGATATGGTCAACGTTACTTTGCTCTCACGTTACTCACATTCTTTCCCAAATAATTAGCAGTGTAACTAGTATGTGATTCAATATTAGTTATTAGGAGAAAGAAATTTAAGTTCAGTATTCTTTATATTTGTAGGCTGGTAGTGCTATTCTCTGCAGCATTCTCTTCATCCTTTATGAATTCCGGAATCTGATTTTATTATTCAGCTCCCATAATGATGGATGTAATTAATAAACTAGTAGGAATTCGGTTATCTTTTAAAGAAAATTTATATTTTTCGTTCACAATTATATGTTACAAAAGGATTACTTCTGTGCACAACAATAGTTACTATTTTCAGGGCAGCACTTGATGCTAATGATAAAATTTTGAGATCTGCTCATGTACATTTGGCTTTACGAAATTCAGATAATTTTATTTTATTTGGAATAGTGTAGACACATTCAAGTAATTTCACAGAAAATTAGACCCCACACAAGGTACTTAGCCATCCTGCCCTCCTTTTCTTCATCTGTAAATATTTCAAAATTGGGATGTCTAGGGTATTTATAAAGATGAAATGCATAGTACTGGCCCCTAGTTTACCAGCCATAAAATTCATTTTTATTTACTCTTGCCAGTAATGAAATGTAATCTAAAATTTGCTGTTTTATCATGTGGATGAAATGTATTTGTGTCACAAGAAAACTGCATTGGGCCTCAGTGTGAAAACTTGCACCTTGTTTTTGAATTTACCTAAAAATAGCTCCTAAAAAAGAGAAATAACTAAAGTTACTTGATTCTTCAGTTAGTTCTTACAATTTAATGATTTTTAGATGGTCAAAGAATTTATTTTGTCATCTTAAAAGTCCTTATTTTATTGAAACTTGTATTTCTACAAATACCATAAAGCATCATGCTTTCCATTTTATATCTTGTGAGTATCTACCTGAGTGTCTTGCTACTATTCAAGGTCCTTATGAAGCTGACATATCAAAAGTGGTTGATCCTCAAAATAATCTCATGATGTCTCGAATAACAGGTTTTCAGAGGATCTTTTGATATCGTTGAAATGGAACTATAAAATTATCTGTTTTAATATAAAATATTTCTCTCCATTTCATGCATTAATATAAAATGAAAACTTCCCATTTCCACCAGAAAACTTACTTTCTTAGACTTAAGTAAGAAAGTTCATTTGGTTACCATTCTAATGCCAGTATGGTTTGCAAGTATGTGATGTCTTTACCTTTGGGAAAGTAAGAGCAGGTAAACTTTGGAAGAATTTTTGTATGAAATTGTAGCCAGTATAAAAATTTTTCAAAAATTTAGGTTAACATTCAGTTTTACCCTAATGCATCAAGAGTTACCCATCTTTTCTTATAGGATAAAGAAATCATTTCATACAATCTTAAATGTTTTCACTACATTCGGGTTTTTTTTTTAAATTTTAGGGAATTGCTTATATTGATATGAGGGGTTAATTTTCAACCCCTCAATTGAAAATATAATAAAAACTGTGTGCCTACTCTATATAGCACCATTAATAAAATAATAAAGAATCAGGGTTATCATTGTTTTGTTGTTGTTTCTAAACAAAATATATCAAATGTTCCATGCCCAGACCAAGGACACTTCCACTTCCAAGTCTTCTGGAAATGAATCTTCCTTGCATAGTTTTCTTTCTCTCAGAGTGACTGATCCAAAGAGGGCTAGATGTGAGGCAAAAGCTAAAAATAAAATCATGAGGAGGAAAGCAAGGTTTTAGTTACAGGAACTAGGCTTGACTTAGAATTATAGGAACAGGGGCATGGCTTAGAGTAATAAAACAATAGCCCAGCTTTAAGGATGGAGGGGAGGGTGAGAGGCTGGGAAAGGTGACCAGGTCACACACAGAACAGCTGTACAAGGCTGATTTCAGGAGCCCTGAGTCACATGTCCTTAAATTTCCTATGCCCAAGGGAGGCAGCACTAAAGCTCTTTGTGGCCCTAAAACTGCAAGTTGGGGTTAAGTGGTTTCAGGCAACTATCAACAATACTGACAGATGAGTGGATTAAAAGGAAATAAATAGAAAAACAGTAATTGTCCAGAGGAAGGGAACTGGATACCTGGCATTTATAAGTTGGAGGCCCTGTGGAAGGCAGTTCACATTTGGGCTTCAATTTTGTGAAATGTGTGAGTTTTCATTCAGTTTTATATCATTTTACTGATGAGGAAATTGAGGCTCAGGTAATGACAATGCATAGATGTAGTAGATAACAAGTATTAGGGCATGGATATCAAGCTCTAAAATAATTTTTTAAAGAGTTGTGTGTAATAATCAAGGTAGATAATTCATTTGCTATAGAATCTACAGAGAAACAGAGCTGATGAAGTATAGAATTTGTCCAGGAAAATTAGTTGATACTTAATGGTATTTTAGAATATGAAGCAAATTTATTTCCACTTGTATCTACAGAGATGGTGTTCTAAAAGAAAAGTTATTTAAGAGGTTCCCACCTCTTATTTAAATTATTTAAATTTAAAATTAAAGTTATTTAAATTAAAGCAATATATTTTAATACTAGAACTCAGTAGTTCAACACTACAAATTCGTATTTCCTGTTAGAGAAACAGTGATTCACCTTTATAATAAAGCAGAAGTTGATCAGATGTCCTCAGATTTTAATGTGTGTAAGAATTACCTCTGGTGCTTATTAAAAATAGATTCTTAAAAGACTTGGTTCAGTAGATTAGGAGTAGGGGCCCCTGGCATCTGAATTATTAACAAGCCACCATCTCTCCAGGTCACTCTGATGTTCCCCAGCATTTAAAATCCATGGGTATAAATTATGACTTGTGTTGTCCACCAGTGGTTAAAAGCCATAGTATAGATTTTGATTTTCCCTTTTGCATTTAGTTTAATTTAGCAGTAAAATGTGCTGTCCAACATGGTAATCACCAGTTGCATGTGATTATGTAAATTAAATTAATTAAGAAAAATGAAATAAAAGTTGAGTTTCAAGTGCTCAAAAGCCTCATAGCTACTGTAGCAGAATATAAATAGAACATTTTAACTGTGATTGCAGAAAGTACTCTTAGCACTAAAATAGATCTCAGAAAAATAAATTTGGCCTCATTGTAGGTGTTAGGGTATTGGGAATTTTTTTTAAGATGTCCTTATTAAATATCACTTTTTAAAAGTGGAACAGAACTTTTCTTCACAAAATAGTTTATATACTTAGAAATATTTCTAATGAAATAGATTGCATGCTTTATTCTCTGCTCTTTCTTTGAATATAATAAATATTTAAATAAAACTACTTAGATGGCTTTCACTTGTTTGGAATGATAATCATTTGACAACTCTTTCCATGTAAGTGGCATTCTCCCACTTAGAAAACAAGGGAAATTTGAATACAGAAGCTGACACAGGAGAATGCCATGTGAAAATGAAAACAGAGTTTAGGTAAGTGATGCCTCGGTACCCAGGGAACTGTCATCAATCAACTTAGAAGGTAGAAACAAGGCATGGAACAGATTCAGCCCTTAGAAGAAACCAGTAGAGCTGACATCTTGATCTTGAATGTGAGACAATAGATTCTGGTGTTCAACCCATCCTGTTTGTTTTAGATTGTTCTGGTTATTTTGGGAAAACTGATAAAGCGATTACTTTGTTGATTACTTTTCAAAGATTTGTATCAATACCCTTCTTCAAGAATCTGATGGCCTTTTCTGAGGATAGATCTTCCTTCTAGAAAACTGCAGGTATATTCATAAAGATGAAACTCATTTCAGGGACAGCAAACCTTGGACCAACCCAAATTAATCCAGCTTTCTGTGTTGAACTGATACCCCACCTTCTCTGAGCAAGCATTATGCTCCAGAACTTAACTTTGATTCCTATTTTCTCCTTTGGCATTTGTGTTACATATTTTTATTTTCGTTCTTGGCCTGTGACTTAACAACACATGTAAACCTCTATCAATTTGAAGCCTCAAAACTTTAAGTCCAAATACCTATACGGTAGGATTTTGAAGGGTAGGGCTAGTTTACCAACATTATTGTGTATGCTTGTGTGTGTGTGTGTGTGTGTGTGTTTGAAGATTGATTTATTTATGCATACAAGAGCTGGGGTGTAGGCCAGAGTTGCGGGGGGGTGAGAGGAGTCACCAGAGACAGAGTGGGAAGCAGAACATGCCAATCTATTGAAATACACTGCCGAGGGGAGCAGCAGGCAAGACAGGAGAGGTCTGCTACGCCATGTGGGTCAGCTCCCTGGCCAGGGATGGATCTCACGCTGCAGTGGCTGCCTATAGCTTCATAGTGTTGAAACTTAACCCCTTGCACCACCAGGGAGGCCCCATTGTGGATACACTTATAGCTACATAATTATGAGGTGATAGCATGCTCAAATGCCTGGAAGGTACCAGGTGCTCAATCCTTAGTGTCAGTTATTACTGTTCCTTTGCTTAATAATATGAGTGTCTGCTAAAATACTTCCAGACAGAAAATAACTTGAACTTCCTGTTTGGACAAGGGAATAATAACAGGTGTTACTTCACTCAGCCAGAGCTGAGTCTAGCATTAAGTGAAAGTAGGTGTGAAAAGAGGTTTAAAATGAGAAGGCAGAGAATCAGTGTACCATGGCAACACCATGTAAGGATTGCAGGCTCTAGAGTCCTTAGTTTTGAATTTTGTTCTTAGGTCTCTGAATTCTTTGAGAAATACTGTGCAAATTATTTACTCTTCTGAACTTTTCTTTATTCATTTTAAAAAAATAAAGATAATGCCCTTGTATTTCTTGTGAAAACTAGGACCTCTTAGGAGACAGTGACACTTTTATATTTTATGCTTTTGCATGCAATGTGCAGAGAAACTTGAATCCACTTTAAAGAATTCACAGACATATTGAAGCACATCTTCAACAGGCTAAACAAGAGCTCTTCTTTAGTTTCTTTTACAAAAAGTTTTATTTCCAGCCTTGTACTTAGGCGATACAGAAGGCAGGTTCCTGGTTCTGGCTCTCAGGGATTATTTGTTGTCACCTTTAATCAAATATTTTCAACCTGTTGATTATTTTCCTTTGTTTGAAAAATATGAAAATTGACAGTTTTATTTTTGTTCCAGCTTTCACATGCTATTTTAACTTAATTTTATGCTTGAAGAATGGCCTAGTGACTGAGGATGGAGAGGTAGAGATTCATGGGCCTAGGAGAAAAGCCCAAATATTCTGATATGATTCCACTACCTTCTCTCCCATCAGCTGCCATGTGGAACCAATATATTGTTCTAGTTTTTCTTACATTTATCTGAGAGTTAAAAACAAACAAATAAACAAACAAACAAAAACAAAAACTGGGTCTATGAATTTTATTCTTATTGAAGGTAAAGTATCAAACGATTTTGTTCTTTTTACTGGCTTAGCTTAGTTTCATGTTTAAACATCCAAGTTCTGGAATACATGCAGGGATTTGATTCTTTGTTCCGTCACTCAGTACCTATAAATCTTGGACAAGTTCCCTAATTTCTATTTGTTTCTTCATCTATAAATTGTGAGAATAATTGTGTCTATTTCAGAAAACTTTGACGATTGTGAGAATTAATAGCTAAGGAAGTTGAAATAGAAATTGGAATAGAAATATAGTTTAGCTATTATTCTATTCTGATATTCAAGTTTAATGAGAAAGTTATAAAATTTCCTTTTGAAGTTTTTTGACAAATCACCATTTTTTTACTGACTTTTAAACATACCAATAGAACTAATTAGCTGTATAAAATTAAGTCAAATCATGTATTAATTCTATAGAATATACTCAGTGGTATTGTTTTCTTGACCATCTCCTATGCATCTTATGCTCCATAATTATTTCAATTCATCTATATCTCTAAACTTTTTTATATGCAAACTCTGAAGGCTTATAGTTCTAATGGGTTTTTGCACTCTTTTTTTGATATTAGGTTTGCAAAGAGGGATAACCTTCTTTAATCTAGCAGGCCATGGGGTTATTGCTTATATGAATATGGTAACCCAGAGAGATGGGATTTTCTGTAGCTTGTAGTTAAAATGATGTTTTGTGTATTGTGTCTCTAAGTCTTATGCAGGGAAATGGGAACTCTGGAAATTGGCATAAGCTTCACTGTTACTGTGTATGCGAACATGTAACATTGTAATTGTCAGAATGAAGTAAAAAATAAGTGAAACACTAGAAATAAAGTTCTGTTTATAGCATTACAAGAGAAGAGTTTATTAAGGAAATAACCAGTAGTCATACTTATTTCCTTAAGTATTTTCTTTATCATTATTTATTGTTACTTTTGTTTTTCTATAATCTCATTTTTGTCTTATAAATCTAAAGTCATTGTTTTAAATATATATATGTATATACTTTATACTAAAAGCTGTAACATGTTTATATGTTATAAATCTATAGATATGTGTATCTGTTTGCACTGACAGATATCTGCAGTTATTTCTTTTTAAGAGCTCTAAATTTCTAATTTGTCTAATTTTAAAATTAAGACTTCATTGTTATGAGGAAGCTTTAGGTTTATAGCAAACTTGAAGGAAAGCCATACAGAATACAGCCTACATTTACATAGCCTCCTTCATTGTCAACATACTCCAACAGTGTAGAACATTTGTTACAATTGATGAACTTATTCTAAACCAACATAATCATCCAAAGTCATTGTTCACTTTTAGTGTACTTTTATGGGTTTGGGCAAATGTATAATGACATGAATCTTTCATTGTATTTCAATGTATTTTTACTACCATAAAAATCTAATTAGAAAATTTGTATTGAAGAAATTTCTAGTTAGTTTTTGAATCTTGCAATCTAGAGTATTCTGACTAATACTTCTTGACTGCACCTTTCCTTATTTCAATGGTACCTTAAGAATTACATGAAAGTCAGTTGAAAATAATTAACCAACAAGACCACCTAGAAATTTATCTTTAATTTTTTAATCAAGCAGAATATGGATACAACTTTGTTTCTTTCCATGTATTGTTGATTGATCATATAGTTGAATTTTTAAAACATATCTCATCCGTAATATAGCATTGGGACTGATTTATGTTCTTTCCCTTGTGTGTCTTACAAGTCTTTTAACTGTGATCAATTTTTAACTTCTGCATATAGTTTATTGGACTGGGTACTGAATAATTACTTGAAAACATTGGTTGAATTGAAAGAAGTTCCATATATCACTCTAGATTATTTTTTCTTTCTTTGTTTCTTTTTTGATTGGTGGGTGGGCCACTAGTTATTTTCTTCTTGGATGTCTGCCATTTAACAATCATCATTCTAGTGGTTTTAGAATTAAACCACAGAAAGAAAACAAACAGAGAATTTACTATAGTTTTCCCCTATGTATTGAATTTCTGTCTATATGTCTATAATACTTGTTTTTAAAACTAAGAAAAAGTAAATCCAATAGTAACGTGGTTATTCTTTTCCTTCATACACTTGACCTCTCAGTAAACCTTTTTTCTTATTTGGCTAGTAATTTGACCAAGAAACTCCTGACTTTTTTTTTTTTTTTTTTCTTTTCATGATGTTTAGTCACTGTGGTTTTGGATGTAGTACATTCTTTGTCTTAAAACAGCTTGTATTTAAGACAATTTGAATATACTTCTTATTCCATCTTTAAAAAAAAAACTCTTGTAATAACATTGATTCACAACATTTCGTGTTTTAACAATTTTGGTAACAGTTACTATGATGAATAATTTTGGATGAAATGTTCTTCCAGATCTGCTCCAAGTGTCTTTTTAAGTAGCTCAGATGATCAGTTGTTCTGGGTGACCAAGAACTGACTGAAGGGGATTTTGATTGCTAAAACTGGAAAAGTCATGGTTGAAGTGGAGGGGGCAGGGTCCCATATATTAAAATAATGAGTAATTTCATCCTACTAGTTTTGTATATATTATTAAAATATTAATAAAGTACAAGTACTTGAGTTTTTACATATGCTTTTATTGGAAAGCTATGTTCAAAAAGATATTACTGCTCCCATACTGAGGGCTTCTATGGGTAAGCAGTTCTTGGGACTTATGACTAAAATGATGCTTTATATATGCTTATCTAATTTAGAATTAGATCATCAAAATTTAGAAATTTTTTAGAATCATTACATCTCAAATCATTGAGTTGTTTGGCTAATAATAAATTAGAGTCAAAATGCAAAGATTTTTGTAAGACTAGAATTTAATGTTATTTTGAGATTTAACAAATGCTGTTTTAGTTCAGAATTCCTTCTAGTATAATCTTAAATGAAATCAAGGATTTGACTAAGCATCAGAATTTAGAGGGAGCTTTTGATCAGAATGAACCCAATCAAAGGCGCAGATATGCGTATCTTAAAAGGCAATGTTATTGGGAAAAGGATACTAGAGACAAATCTGATATATAGCAGTGCATTCATACCCAGTTTCCAACTGTGTATATTAAGGGATTATAAGGAATTTTAAAGTAGTTTTTAAAAGGATACTATTATAATTAAAGTCCTAAAGAGCTGTAAACTACAGATGACAGAGTTGAAATTTAGTACTTTTAACAAGGTGTCAAGTGTTTTTGGAATTACTAGAATAGTTAAAAAGACATCTTTAAAACAATTTATTTTTGAAGCTATGCATGATTCTTAAAAACTTTCAAATACATTGCATTACCAAATTCCTTCGCTAAGGTGAAATATTAAGTAAATAATTTAATATGTGGATAAACACAATGATTCTAAACCAAAATTGGAAATAAAGACATTCTCACAAGAAAGTTTATTGCAGTACATCAGTGAGATGTATTGTTTACACATTTAAAATATTTGTGCAAGTTTTTAGTAGAAGGGCAAAATGTTTATAATAAGTAAAATGTTAATTATAGAATATTACTGATGTAAAAATTAATAGAACACTAGAAACAAATATGACAAAATAATCTTGATTGTTCTTTTTAAGTACATAAAATTATATATTATATTTTATTATTCTATTATGTACTTTCCACATGTCCTGATGCATTTTTATTACTTGTTAAATTGTGTTAGTTTACAAATGGAAGCATAACTTTGTTGTTTTTGTTGATTTTTCAGATGATGGTTTATAGAATTGGTTACTTTTTCTGATGAGTATATTTGGGACAACTTGTTATATTAGTTTATACTTTCTACCATTGAAACAGAATCTGAAATTTTCTTTCCATTTCTCAACTCATTTTGCAATAAATATATGAATGAAATTTTATTTCCTATTCTCTTCAATCAATATATTCTCATGAGCGTACAATTGGTCATATACTTGTCTCTTAAATAAATCCTTCTATTAAATATTGTGTTATGATTCTGCAAATACCTAAGTAGAGGAGCAGTTTAGAACAGTTGTTGCAAATATAAACTCTGGAACCCAATTCACTGGAGAGCATGACTAAAATCTTTCATGTATTAACTTGTGATATCCAGTGAACTATTTAATGTTATTTCCTAATTTTCTCATCTATCAAACATTGCAAGGGGTTCTTTTTTTTTGGTGAAAATTAAATGAACTAATGTATTTAAACAGAAAAGTGGGATGCATACTAAGTACTATGTAACTGTTTGCTAGTATTATTATGTTATTATTAATAAAAATATCTTAAAACAGTATGATTTTAGGAAACCCAATAATATGAGAAACAACATGTATTACACTAGGTTAATCTTCTAACTTACTGTATCTTAAGCTTTACTTTCCATTAAAATCATATTGTGAATCTGTGAAGTATCAGTTCCTGTAGAATATTAGTTGTAAGTCTTCCTACCCAAAAAGTAGGACTGAATTATCAGGAACCACTTACCTATACTTCAAAACCATTTTTCTAAAAGAGAAAACTTAAATACAATAAACAATACCGAGAAACTAGAGAAATATCAGAACATTTTTAAGAAAAGGAATGACACATTGCAGCACTTTGGTTTCTTTTATTTGTTTAATGTTTATAAAAATATTTTAAAGATTACCTACTGAATGGAGAAGATAAAATTCAACTTTTGCTAACACTTTAGCATTCATTTATTCATTCAACAAATGTGCACTAAACATACACACTCTACCAGATCTGTGCTAGAAGCAGGTGATCCAATAGTGCAAACAGACAAAAAAGCAAAGTTAATGTGAGTTATATACCAGGTTTATATTCAGGTTTGGCATATCTGTGCCTTATATTTTGGGAGGCTTCATTGTGATAAATATATATTTGCCTCTAATAACAACTAAATGCAGCTTTATGCATATACATAGTAAACAAAATACTGTTTCAAAAGACAATTGATCTTTTTTGAGGACCGTATTATATAAATTATGTTCTGAAATGAATAAAACAAAAATTCGAAATCAAAGCCTGTGTCTCATCGCTTTTCTACTCAGTTCTTGTTTCAGTGCTAGCAGAAAAGGAACACCATGGTATTGGCTATTCTGCTAATTATTTGAGGACGGGGAGGAAAATATTAAGTATATCTGTATAATGTTAGGGGGCCTAATTTATTTTTAATGGAAGATCTCAGAATTGTTCAAAAATAGTCAAATTGTTACAGGGCAGCCCCGATATAAAATGGGGTGCCTGTTTGTGGGTTCTCACCTGTGTGCTTAAAAGGGACTTATAAGACTCAACTGCAGACACACACAGTAAAATTAATAAAATGTTTATTTACAAAAAGGAAAGGAAAAAAGATAAAGAATAAGGTGACTGCATCCTACCAGTTCCGCTGAGCTGGAATCTCAATGGCACACTCAAAAACCTAGCAATCAACAACCAAGAGCAAGAGAGTGCTCAAAGCTCACATGTCTGGCTCAAATACCAAAACACTGTTGCTTAACTCCACCCTCAGTCCCAGGTATCCTTCCTTTGGTGATGATGGAATTATGAGATTGGTAGTCCTAGGTATCTTGGATCTCTGTGGCTTGAGGTGGGGGGTGGGGTTCTGGGACACTCCCCTTTCCTGAGGACCACGCTCTTACAAAATGTGAAATGAAAAGTCTTTAAATATTTTTTAATGATTTTTCATGGGTAGGATAGACTCAGAATTACCTTGTATTGAAGACAAATAAAATAACTAGGTGTATTTGCTTCCTAAACAGAAGAGGAAATTGATACCAGCTAATCAGTTTAAATCCATACCCAGTCTTTGAACTCTTAGTGATCACACAGCACATGACCAAGAGGTTCTGTGCCTCAGGGCTTGTGGGCTTGTGGCCTCTCTTCATTTAATCTCATACAGACTTTGCACCTTTCCGGGAAAGTTAATTTTGGCCAAAGACATTAGTTTCCACTCATCCTGTTGTTTGCAGTTTTGCATATACAACTATTTTTACTGGTTGTTTATGTGTGCCCACAAAACTTATTGTCAGTTAGCAGGAATGTAAGTACAAATATAATATTTAAGCACACACTGGTATATAACTCACATTAACTTTGCTTTTTCTGTTTGCGCTATTGAATCACCTGCTTCTAGCACAGATCTGGTAGAGTGTGTATGTTTAGTGCATATTTGTTGAATGAATAAATGAATGCTAAAGTGTTAGCAAAAGTTGAATTTTATCTTCTCCATTTTTAAAAAAATTATGTTGCCTTTCACAGTTCTAAAATAAAATATTTTATTTTGAAAGTAACACCAGAGCATCATGGAATAATTCATAACTAGAGAAGCTTGGGGAGAAGTTCCTAAGAAATCAACATTAAGATTCTTTTCAGATCTTTTTCTAAGCCTTTTTTCTCCCTCTGTCTTTCTCTCAGTCTATCTCTTTTGCTAAAATTGTAGAGCTTACAGGCTTTTAATCCTTGTATATTGCCACACACAATACTGTGTGCAAGTTGCAGTGTCCTCAGAATTTTAAAGAGGGTCTGTATTTGAATGGACCAAAAGTTGTGTGTCTCCAAATGTTTTCAAGATGGCCATGACTTCAAGGCTCCGTTCCACTGTCTTGGCTTTCCAGGAGCAGAACTAAGAATTTTCCTTTCTTGCTCTTCAACTCATGGGAACACTAATTGTTTGCAAGCATGGGGGTTTTTATGGCATGATCTAGACTATTTATGAATACATGTGAGGTCAACCATCATGTTCTTTTCCCCATATCTGATCATTTATTCAAGTGATTCTGTTGTTGATAGGTGTTGTTTTCGGCACTGGAAGTGTAGAAGTAGTTAATATATCTATCATCTATTTGATAACGAGACACAGTATTACAATATTTTACATATTTTGTAAACAAAACTGATTTTATGGCTCTTTCTCTTCAAATGTTAATTAAATAATTCTCAAAAGTGTTCTTTTAAAAGCTACATTATCCTACACAATAAATGCATATAGATGTAACATTACCATAATTTAAAAAATATCAGGACAAAGTGACAATTTACCTCTATTCCAAAAGCAAAATCAAAGCAAAACTTACCTGTTAAAAAAGGGGAAAAAAAGAAGAAGAAATCTCAGATGAGGGTGAAAAGTGCTGGTAGAATTAATTTTTTTTGGAGTTCTTATGTTTTTGCATCAAAAGTCATATATATTAATATTTTATATCTGGTAGAATTGTCCTTATTAGCTCAACTATACATAACTTTGTTTTGCACTGATGAATTGTTCCCTTACTCCTTTACTGAACAGATTTTAAGTTAACATTTGTAATACCCTTCAAGTCTGCATCTCTTGTATGTCAAATGATTAGAATCTGCCTCACAGCACCTTTATTAGGGTACCCCTTAGAATCTGTGAGAACTAAATCTGATATGTAATGAGAGATAAATGTGAGAGATACAGAGAGGTAAATATGACAATTTGCTAATGTGTAAAGATTTTCTCTAGAAAGTATTGCTCATATCAGAAGTATTGACTGAGTTTAAAAATGAGTGAAGTTGACTGCATTCCTATAAGGATTTTGAAGTAATCCTTTAAAAGGTTGTTTTAAGTATTTTGTTTTCCAGAAGTGTAATTGTCTTTAGGCAATTATCCTTAAAATTGCAATTCCATTCTCCATTTTGCAAACATGATTCTGTCACCTGATTCAAGGGTTCTCTAATTATGGCTCAAATCTGACTACCTATGAAATGAAATTGAAAGCTTTTTGTAGTAATTTATTTGATTTTAGTTATTGACACAGTCAATTTTATCTGTAATGTTCAGGTTCTATGAAAATTGAATGCAACTGTAGAGAAAAAATGATAAATATTACTTTGCATTTTTTTTTCTTACAAAAGCTTTGGTTATAAGTTAAGGAATTATGTTTGTGATTATTTTAACATGCTTTTAACTAATAACTTAAAATTGTTTTTTTAAAACACAAAAACATGATTAATTTCAGAGTAAAGTCTTGCCCCTCAGAAATTGACATTTGGTGCAAAAAGCTTTGGAAAGCAAGAATAACTTTATTCAATTATAAGAATATTTTTGAGTTACATAACCATAAGGAAATCTGCCCATGCTGTCTGTGAATTGAGGTTGTAGTGGATTCAAATATGTACCATCTGCTATCTCTATATTTAACAAAGAAAATAAAATCAACATTGCCATTGACTGCAGTATCAAGTAATTTGTCTTAAGATATTATAAGTCAAATATTAGGATAAACTACATTTCCATATTAAAAAAAAGTGTCATGAAATATTGTTTTTCACAGTTCAAAATATAGTCTAAAACTTTTCATCTGTGAAAAATGGTCCTATCAGTTGAAATAAGCGATTATATTTTCAAACCTAAATATCTTGGTCCAATAAGCCATAACTTTAGTATATGCAGAGTTGACTTGAAATGTCATTCTGCACAACTGCAAATTGTATCTTTTCATATTTGTAGTGGAAAGGAAAACATGACTACTTTCTGAAAATATATTTTTTTTAAATTGAGGTAATGTTGCTTTACATCATTGTTTGTATTTGGGGAGTATAGGAGATCCCACACTCTTTTTAGGTGTCATTGCCATAGTTTACTCACCACCAAAGCATCTATGATACCACCTTAGTCCATTCTGCTTCTGCTGCACCTCTCTCCTATCCTTCTTTTCCCCCTCTCCCTCTGGATTCCCCAGTGCTAGAATCACTTTTCTGAGGTTATTTTTTAAGTTTAGCTTTGTCTGTTCCTTTGTTTAGTTTCTCTATATTCCACTTAAAAGTGACATTTGTCTGGTTTTTATCTTTCTTCTTCTAACTTATTTAGCTTAGCATAGTCCCTTATAGCTTCATCCACATTTCCGTGAGTAGTATGAATTTAGCTATTTTGATCACTGAGTAGTATTCCACCGGGTATAATACCACATCTTCTTGATCCATCATCTGTCCTGGAGCACATAGGTTGTTTCCATATTCTGGCTGTTGTAAGTAGTGCTGCTATGAACATGGGAATGCAGGTTTCCCTTCAAATTAGTATTTTTGTGTTCTTTGGGCTGAGTAATATTTTTTTTAAAGATTTATTTATTTATGCATACAAGCTGGGGTACAGGCCAGAGGGTTCACCAGAGACGGAGTAGGGAGAAGAACGACGGAAATACACTGCTGCGGGGAGCAGCGGGTGAGGCAGGAGAGGTCTGCTGCGCCATGTGGGAATCTCCCCGGCCCGGCATCGAACTCGCGTCGCCGCTGCCAACAGCTCCACAGCGCAGCGCTTAACCGTTGTGCCACCAGGGAGGCCCCTGAGTAATATTATTAAAGCATTAATGTGTCTTTGAATTTTGAAAATAATAGCTTTAATACCAGAACTACATGGGATATTTTCCACAAGGAACAGTTATTCCCTATTATAAATGAGTTCAGAGAGAGTCATCTCCTCTGGATTCTTAAACAATCAGTTGGTTGTGCTATGCATTCTACTTTTGTTTTATTATGTTTTTCATCTTTTTTCATAGGTGTTTTATTGCAGTTGTGCCTGATTTTGCCAGCAACTATGTAAATGAAAAATTATTTTGAGTTGAATTCTCCAAGTAAAACTAGAGACTAGAGTAGTTTCAAAATTTCTCAGAAATTTAGGAAAAAAGGAATTGAATTCTGTGTAAACTACTAAGAATCCTAATGTAATTCCAGGAGATGGTGGGGAAGAAGATGGTAAAATCAAGTAATTGTGCTTATACCAACTTCCAAAATACTACATGAAGGGTTACAAGCTATGGGTCAATGTAGTATTATTTTAGCATCAGTGATTATGCTGACCTATAATGGATAGGCATTATTTTTATATTCATTTTACAGATGGAAAAAACTTTTATTTAGAGAGATTAAAACATTTATCAGAATTCACACAACTAACAAGTTGCAGTAACCTATTTGGATCCAGGCAAACTGAGTCCATTCTTTAGATTTAATAAGCTTTTCCCACAAACGCTGCATTAGTTAAATTTTGTTTTGCCTATGCTATTGCTTCTTCTGGAATCCATTTTCTCCTACTATATTGCCTGTCCTGGTGTGGCTCTTATTTTTTGGTGTTATGTGTGTAAATCTTTCTCCCTTGGTAACATTCAAACTGATGAGATCAGAGATTTTATTTTATATTCCATGTGTTGTAAGTGTTTAATACAATTCTTAGTAGAATATAGACAATCTGATGTATAGGAGAATAAGAGAATTTGGACTTAAAGATACGCACATATTCTTGTTTGGCATTTCACAGAAGGTGAAATCATCTTATTTGCATGTCAATTGGAAATTTTACCAAAAGGCAAATAGAAAAGCTGAAACCAGCTAACCAACTTTCACCTTCCAATCCCTTTAGTTAGAGCTGAGAGTGAAATCCTACCTGATTTGAGTCAGCAGAGACAATTCCTATAGTTAATTCCCTAGAAGCTCTGCAATATTTGGGTCTCATGACAGAAAAGTCTCTTCTACTTAGAGACCATATTATTAAAAATGGGGGGGGGGGCAAGTAATATTGTTTCTAAAATTTAACTTATGCTACTGTCAGTCTTTCTTATATCTCTGGGGACATAGAGCTTTGATATTAGATTCTACAAGAATATTACAAAAATATCACTCCTGCAGATCCATTTTGTTCTATTTAGATCATCTTTTTAGTTGACAATAGTTGCTAAAAGTGGTGCTGAGTTAATTATTGGGATTATTCTAAATTTTGGCTAGAAAAGGTTCCTTTTTCCCCACTCTTTAGGTAGAATTATAATCAAAAGAAATTAGGATGTAACTAAGTATCTAAGGAAAATGGCATGTTCTATTGATCATGTAGTTACTTTAATGTATTTGGTTTCCCTTGTATTACTTTATAATTTCAGGTGGAGCTACCTATTTTATCTGTGAAGTGGGATCTTTTTATTCTAATAGTGAGTGTATTTGAAAAATGTGTATATCTCAATAGAGGATATTTAAGTCTACTCTCTACATGGTGAGTAATTAATGGGTGCTGTCTTATTTTTAACAAAGATATTCTCGTAGAATGAAATTCTGACAGGAAAATTACAGGATTGGTGCCATGATAGGATTTATGTTAATAATTGGAGCCCTTCTGCTCCTTAAAATGTAAATGGAGCTTAAATAAAAAGGTTAAGAGTCAAAGCTCCTTTAAGAATATAGGTATTCTTTTACAAATATAGGTATGTTGTCAAGGCAAATAGATACAACCCCACCCCCATGTTGGACAGATGTCACCAGATGTCTTTTAATGTTCATTGTGCATCTGTCAAGTATACACTGAACTAGTTTCTCTTGTGCTTTCAGCAATTTTACAAGAATTGTGTGCTACGAGATCTTTCAATATGATATATGCTACAAATGGATATTTTAATCATTTATGTTTTCAAATTTTACATACCAAAGAATATGAAAAAATTAAAATCAAAACAAAACTTTGTTCACAAAATAGATTTTCTCAGTCTACTAAGAAGAAACAGGTTTGAAAACATAAACATACCATGAGATAAATATTACTGCAATGCTAGGGAAAATAATTAGATCCTATGTATGAAAATAAGACTTTGCGTGTGAGTGTGTGTGACTGTGTGTGTGTGTGACTGTGTGTGTGTGTGTGTGTGTGTGTGTGTGTGTGTTTTAAATACCTAAGAAAAATCAGTCTCTTGGATGGTAACTTGCTTGTGTTTCTGTAAAAGTGATGTCTTAAAGGAGAGAACAGTTTACTTCCAATGTGGAGTTTGGTTTCCTCATCATAAATCTCATGTGACTTTGATATATTTCCTTGAAATACTTAGCACTTACGTGTATATCTTTTTCCAGCTGTGGTTGTGTAAATATTTGGATATTTCAGTCATTGGTGTTTATATTTTATCTTCCAACCAGGCGCTTGTTGAAGGAATCCTGCCCTGCCCTTTTCCCTGATGCCGGCCTTGCCTGGCTGGAGTCTCTTCTGTTGTATTCTCCAAGTTCTACCAGGATTCTTGTTAAGAACAGCTGACATTATCATCTGAAATCATTGTTAAAGTCCCTCCTTTACTTCTTTCACTCTTTCTTCTTTGTGACTTTTAGTTCCTATCAGAGTGTGGTAGGACCTGAAAGCTGATGTTGCAAAGTATAGTACAAATCTTATGTCTTATTGTTATAGGGCACCCTGGTATAAAATGGGGTGTCTGTCTGTGGGTTCTCACCCGTGCACTTAAAAGGACTTATTATAAGACTCAACTGCAGGCGCACACAATAAAATTAATAAAGGGTTTATTTACAAAAAGGGAAGGGGAAAAGAAAAAGAATACATTGGTGAATGCATCCTACCAGTTCCACTGAGCTGAATTCTCAATGGTGCACTGGAAAACCCGGCAATCCACCTCCTCCAGCCAGCCCACATGTCTGGTTATATCTCCAAGCAGGGCTGCTCAACTCCACCCTCAGTTCCCAGCATCCTCCCTTTGGTGATGATGGCATCATGGGATTGTAGTCCTTGGATCTCTCTGGCTTGATGTGGGGGTGGGGTCTGTAAAAACTATCTGTGCATTTTGTCCAGGTTCTCCTTTCTCCCCCAACAATTCCACCCTTTCACTTTTTGTCACCATTTCTATGGTGATGAAAGTCAAATGTGTGGATGTTGGTGTGCAGCCTCAGGTGACAATATTTCAGGGTTCCAGTTTGAAAGAAGAACGTTAGTCAATCTCCAGGTCTGGTCCATTGTGGTAAACAAAAGTCCTTCATTCCTGGAAAATAGTGTATCAGTTCATTTTGAAAAGAAAGGAAAACAAAACAAAACAAAACAAAAACATCTGAAGGCTTTAGCCTAAAACAAAACAGCAAATATACCAAAATTACAGGATAAAAATTTTTATAAACTGGTTCAACTTAATCTAAAAATAAGTGCTCTCCACCTTGATACCAATTTTATCCAATAGTACAGCAAAACGCTTGCAAACTGAATCTACTATCAGACCATATTACCTATTTTTGCACAAAATTTCAGGACAGCAATTTTAGCTGGCTGTTGGAATACTCCATGTAAGATCATATTAAAAAAATACCCTGAATTAGCATAACTGAAATGGTGCTTGTTGAGTGTCTCATAGGAACTCAGAATTTATGATTTAAGAGTGAAAACTTTTTATGACTAACAAATCAAGAATATCACAAAGAGAAGTTTTGTGACAGATGGAGCTAGACATCCCTTCTAAAGGAAGGTTATAATCACTGTGGTTCTCATTTGTACTCTGCTGAGATTCGTATGCTCTTCTCTATTTGATTTTTAACTCCCTCAAAAGTCCCCTATGAGAAAGTGAGTCATGATTAATGATGGAAATTGTATGACTTTTCTCAAGTGTGATGGTGAAAAAAAATCTGGAACCGGTGATATTAAATTTTGAGTGTGCAAGCAGTTATGTAGGGATTGAGATTCTGATGATACAAGGATATTTACCCCAAAACATGTTCATTTTTAGAGAAGATGACTCAATTCAAGGGAAGCTTTATTTATTTATTTTAAGATTTATTTATTTATACATACAAGCTGGGGTACAGGCCAGAGGCGTGGGGCGGCGAGAGGGTTCACCAGAGACAGAGCGGGGAGCAGAACAGGCAGATCAGAAATACTCTGCTGAGGGGAGCAGCGGGCGAGGCAGGAGAGGTCTGCCGCACCATGTGGGATTCTCCCTGGCCGGGCGTCAAACTTGCATCGCTGCTGCCGATAGCTCCACAGCACAGCTCTTAACCGCTGCGCCACCAGGGAGGCCCCTCAAGGGAAGCTTTATTAACCCATTCATTTATCCTTTAAATCTTTACTTAGTTAAATTGTAAGAGTTACAACTTGATATTCTGTGTTTGCAAGAGGCAAGAGCAATTAGGTTTTAGTGCTTCATGCTATTTCTATAATCTACATTAAAAAAAAAAAAAGTAACCAGAATGAAAATTTCCAGTGTTAGAAACCAGCACGGACAAAACCTGTTTCTCTATGATTTTTAAAAAAATTTTAAGTGTTTATTTATTTATGCATACAAGAGCTGGGGTGTAGGCCAGAGGTGTGCGAGGTGAGAGAATTCACCAGAGACAGAGTGGGGAGTAGAACAGGCAGATTGGCTGAATATGCTGCTGAGGGCAAGACAGGAGAGGTCTGCTGTGCCATGTGGGCAACCTGGCCAGGGATGGAACTGGTGCTGCAGTGGCTGTGTATAACTTCATAGTGCTGAGAATTAACTCCTTGTGCTCCAAGGAGGCCCTGTTTCTCTATGAGTTTTAACTAATTCTAGAAGTATTTATGGAATAATTGGAAAGAGCAATGATACTGAATTTGAATAGGATTGAATACCGGCACCACCACCTTCCCGCTGAAAGACAGCCTGTAGTCTTAGTTCCCCCATAAGGATGCCAGATATAACAACTCCTACCTCGTAAAGATGTTATTGTGATAAAGGAGAAAATGGAAAATTAATACTTGTTTTCATTTCCATGCCTTTCCTTCCTGCTTTGACTTGATAATGAGGAATAATTTATTTTAGTTTCTAGAATGGTAATGATTGTCATTTATAATTTTTACTATTGAGGTTAACCAATCACACATTATAAATATCAGAAGGGAACTTCCCTTCCTGAAAGTTAGACATTATGAGAAATTATTTGGTTTTTTTTTATGATTTTCAAAGGTATTGACCCTATAGTCAAATACCGTTTTTTTCCTTTTCTTTCTCTCTTTTTTTTTTTTTTTGCTAAACCTCTATTCATTCTCTGCAGATTATTAAATATTAAATGCTGAAAGATTGTATATTCTCTTAAAGCAGAGTTCAGGGGATGTCCTAAAAAAAAAAAAAAAGAAGAAGAAGAAGAGTTCATGGCTGCATAAGTTTGAGAAATACCACATAATAGGTATTAGCAAAACTAAAGACTCTGAGAATGGCAAACCCCTCCCCTTTTTTTGAGTGATACCTATTAATAACCCCAGGAATGAGTATTCCACAGAGCATTTTTGAAAATTTAGCTTTTAATAATACAGAAAGCATTTTTTATTGTTGAAAGTCTTGTACTGAATACTAAGGTACAAACATAATGGTGAGAACTTGGCTCAGAGATCTCGACTCCCAGAAGTCCCGGCCACGGTCCTGCCGTGTGGAGACTGCAGGATAGAAGAGAAAGTCTTAAACTCCACTGTACTTGAATGGTGCCTGGGTGATCTCCAGGTCTGTGGTTGGCTGTAACTTCCTCTTCACAGTCTCCCTAGATAGTTTTAAGCTTTCCATGGCTTCGGTCTCCAGACTGATTATCACCCACTACTTTAGCTGAGATTTCATTCCTGAGGTCAGATTTGGATTTTCAGTTGGCAACTCGTCATATCCATTTGGACAATCTAGAAGTGCTCCCAACTCATCATGTCTCATATTAAATAAATATCTCTGTCCTTTCTGTCATCAAATCCCACTCTTTAATTCTCAACCTTCATTGAGATTTCCTCATTGCTGATAATCTTTTTACCTACTGCTTCTGCTTTACATGTTCATTCACACTGGCATTGAATATATCCTGTTGATTTTGTAACTAAATCTCCAAATGTTTTCCTCCATTTTTTCATCTTCCTGTTAATGTTCAGCTTTTAAGAATTTATTTCTTGAAGAGAGCAAGAATCTTCTCTCAGTTTAGACTGCTGTAATCCAGCTGCATACTGCCAGAAGTGAGCTCTTGAAAACCAAACTCAATCAAGCTGATCATCTGCTCAATATTTAAATATTTTTCTTGCCTTCAGTTAGATTCCAGAACTTTGACAATATACAAAGTCTGTCACATTATTGCTTCTAGCAACTTTTTCAGAAACAAGCTTCCCCATCACTCAGACACACATTATGTTCAGGCGGTATGAGTGAGTCTGCGTGCAGCCTCCACAGGTTCACCAAATTCTCTTCAAACTAGCTTCCAGCTGAAATCACCTTCTTTCTTCTTGATTCATTATTGTTCAAGACTCATCTCACGTTTCAGGATTCTTTCTCTGCTTTGCTCAGAGAGCCTCAAGTGCCCATTCTTTGTATTCTTAAAGTAGCCTATGCAAATATAACTCTACATCTTATCTTAGGTGAACTTTCATAGATTAAAATAAAATTTGCTGTAATTAAATATATAGTGTGTTGGAAGTTGAACAACATTAGCATCTACCATTCTTGATTACTGCCACGGTAATGGTCAAGAATACATTATAATGCTTTATTTTCTGAAGTCTTCTAGTAGTTGTAATTGAATTATCTAAATCCAGTTTAAATTTTATCTAACTCCAATATAGATTTTGTGAGAGTATGAGTTTCCAAGGTATTTTTCTTTGTATTTCAGCTTATAATACTATTATTCAACATTTTACCTTATGTATGTTTTTTGCTTCATGGTGGATATAGGCAAATAATAGATCACTTAATTCTGCCATTCCTTTTTTCCATTTCATTATGAAAAAACTGTTAAGTACAATAGTTATAAATTAAGCAGAAATATAAATAAGCCCTACATAGAGCTTACAGACTAGAAAAGGTTAAATAGCATGTGCATTGATTACAATTTAAAAAATAAAATTAACTATTTTAAATTCTCTTTATAGAATGTATGATTTTGAAGTTTCATATTATTCCACTCAGATAGGTCTTTCCTGTTGGCGCTTCATTTTTTCATTTATTAAACACATGTTCATTGATTACTGTAGTGTACCAGCACTGCCAGGCATGAAGTAAGCAACTGGGAGCAAAATCAGACCTATAGATCTAGTATATTAATGGTAAAGAGAAAAAATATTCAAAATATCAAACAAATCAATGTAAATGATAATTGTGATCATTCTTAATCTAAAGGTAGCTATATAGTGTAACTTAGGTTTATAAAACAGCATTGACTTTTGTTGTAAAATCAGAGTGTGTAGAGATTTGGGAAAAACAAAAACAAAAAACTAATGAATAAAAACTATTGTAATAACATTTTAAGTCCAGACCCTGTGGCCTGCATAGGCCTGTGACAGGAGGAAGCACAGCATATTTGTGGATTAACAGAAGGCTGGGGTGAAGACAGCAGAGAAAGTAGTGGAATAGTCTGAGAGCAAGATAGGGAAATGAACACACTGCTCTTGAAGGTCTTCTTAAGGACTTTATCTTAAGAGCACTGAGTTTATTTTAAGAGTTACTGAAGTAGGGGAGGACCCAGATTGTATTTGCATTTCAAAGTGTTTATCTGGGGCATCCCTGGTGGCACAGTGGTTGAGTGCTGCCCTGCGGAGCTGTTGGCAGCTTGAGATGCAAGTTCGACGCCCAGCCAGGCAGAATCCCACATGGTGCGGCAGATCTCTCCTGCCTCGCCCGCTGCTCCCCTCAGCAGTGTATTTCTGATCTGCCTGTTCTGCTCCCCGCTCTGTCTCTGGTGAACCCTCTCGCCGCCCACGCCTCTGGCCTGTATCCCAGCTGTATGTATAAATAAATACATCTTTAAAAAAAAAAAAAAAAAAGGAAGAGACCATTAGAATTAAAAAAAAAAGTGTTTATCTGGCTACAGTGAATAAGAGCTATTTAAGAGCAAAAAAAAAAAAAAAAAAGGAAGAGACCATTAGAATTAAAAAAAAAAAGTGCTTATCTGGCTACGGTGAATAAGAGCTATTTAAGAGCTTTCTTAGATCCTGGTGGGAATTGATAGCAGTTTGATCTGAGATGGTAGCTGGCTATAGAGATGGAGATGAGTAAAATGATTTGAGAAATTTGGGGGAGGATTAGGAGATGTCAATGAAGAATAGTGTCTACTTTGCATTATTCCATGGTACTGGAACACTAAGTGAGAGCAAGGTTTGCTACTCAATTAAATTAACACTTGGGCTGTTTAATTTGTGAAATCATTAAGAAATTTTCTTATCAAAATTTTCTTATTGTTTAAAGTAGAAGTGTTTAAAAACCTGAATCTTGATCCCTGTTTTAAAGATTATAAGAAATAAGGTACAGAAAGGGGAAGTATTTAAATGACACACACACTCAAGACTCATTAAGTAATACTTCAAATCTCTTATGTGGTCCCTCAGCCAATAGCCTTTCCCATTTTGATATTATATTTAATTATTTAAAGTCAATTATCTTTACATATGAGGTCTAGCATAATATTAACTTCATTATTGCTAATAAGATTGGTTAATAAAATCTCTGAGAAAGTACATATGTTTATTTCCATGCATACTTTCATTATTTAGACAATTACAAAAGTCTATATAAAGAAGAGTTTCACCATATAGTTGAGTATAAATGTTCTTTAGTATGCAACATACACTTTTTTAAAGTGCTGGATGATATAAGTTAAAAAGGAGTTTCCAGGAAGCTATGTCATTTTTTTCTAATACTGAATAGTTCTCTAACACATTCCTCTGCAAAAACAGGAACACACATAGTACAAACTTGTTACAGGGCAGGGAGAGGGGCACCCCAGAATCCCCAAACCTGCTTGCTCTAAATAGGTTCTGCTATCCACTGCATCAAGACAAAACATATAAGACCTTTAATAGAAAGGCGCTTTAATACAATCAGTGTGTAGTACAAAAATACAAAGCACCCAAAGTTACCCATCCCCTCGTAGGCAAATGTCCACCCAAACATGATTGGCCCAAAGCAAGGCCCGAAAGCCTGCCACAAGTCTAAAGCAACTTCTGGCAGGAGGATCCATCGAAAAGGGTCAGAAACAGCCAGACAAGTCGGGAGGAAGAGAGCAAAATCAAAATCAAGATAAATGCTGCCATCGTTAACCTCCCACGGGTCTCTCACCCACATCTGTTTCAACCAGTTCAGGACCAAAAAGGCAAGTGCAGCCTTTTCACATGTCTCTCTGCCCCATGTGCCTCCTCCAGGTCTCCTGGTTCTCCATCCTGCTTCCTTCCTTCCTTGCCAGATTCTTTTTTTCCCCTTCTCAGCTCCACCTTCCCTTCTGTTGGGCTGGGAACCTCCCCTTTTCTTGGGGTCCACCCTATTACAATCTGACAGTGTGAAGCGTTCTGAAGAATTTGTGGACAAGGAATTTGAAGAGCAGACAGGATTTGTGCTGTGGGGCACACCAAGACCACCAAACCTCACATGCTCTAAAGGGCTCTGCCATCTGCCATATAAAGGCAGAACATACTTTGAGTGTAAAACTGTCAATGGAAAAGAACTTTAATAGGGTTAGTGTGCAATAGAAAGAATAGAAACAATATAGTTTCCTGATGAAACATCCACAGTCACCCATTTCCTCATGTGTAAATACCCAGCCAAAGAGCGTTCATTCAAAGCAAGGGCAAAATGGGCCAGGCAAGTCTGGAAGGAAAGGAGTAAAATCAGAATGCAAAACAAGGTAACTACTGCCATTGTCAGCTTCCCCAAAGGTTTCTCACCCATGTCTCCTTCCATGTCCCCCAAGTTATTTGTGCGAGCCCCAAGGCCAGGAAACAAGCATGGCTGCCTCTTCACAAGTCTCTCTGATCCATGTGCCTCCTCAAGTTTTTTCTGGTCTCAGTTCTTTTTAGCTTCCCCTTTAGTCTCCCAGCTCTACCTTCCTTAAGTGGAATCTCACCTTTTTAGAGTACACTGTTACATTTGCAAAGACAAAGTTTAAGCAAGAGACCTCTCTGAGAAGTCAAAAGGATTCAGGAGATTGAAGTTATTGGTAAGTGGACACCAGGTGGTTTAAGTTAGTAAATGGGATAGGAGGGGAAGGTCAAAGTATGCCAGGCTTAAATAGTCATTCTTAAGCTTAATCTTCTGAAATGAGATTTAATTGTTTACAAGTGGTAATATGAAGCCATTTTCTCCATTCTTCTGCAGGCTCCCGTCTTCGCCAGGAAGATTTTCCACCTCGCATTGTTGAACACCCCTCAGACCTAATTGTCTCAAAAGGAGAACCTGCAACCTTGAACTGTAAAGCTGAAGGCCGCCCCACACCCACTATTGAATGGTACAAAGGCGGGGAGAGAGTGGAGACAGACAAAGATGACCCACGCTCACACCGAATGTTGCTGCCAAGTGGATCTTTATTTTTCTTACGTATAGTGCATGGACGAAAAAGTAGGCCTGATGAAGGGGTCTATGTCTGTGTAGCAAGGAATTACCTCGGAGAGGCTGTGAGTCACAATGCATCGCTGGAGGTAGCTAGTAAGTAAAAGGGGCTTCCTGTATTTGGTGGAGGGAATGATATGTGGGATTATTTGCCTTGATAATTGTAATAACAGTTAAACTTGCATCGCAGGCCTGACCTAAGGAAAGTCTCTAGCTTTGCATCTGAATATGGATCCACTATTTGTTTGAATTTCCTACATGTTTCATCCTAGTTGCTTATTTAGCAAAATTGAAATTTACGTAGTATTGAACTATTTTACTTGTGATTGGAGCTTTTTCCAATTGAACATTTGTATTGGAATTATCTCCTCTCCTTTGAATGTAGAATGTTTCCATTAGAGAATAATGTGGTTTCATTTGTCTTCATTAAGAGCAATATTTTCAAGTAGTATAATTATGATAGTGTCAGATATGGCTTTATTATTTTTTTAAAGGAGTCATTTTATTTATTTATTTTGTGTAGAAGAATTGAGGTATAGACCAGAGGTGAGGGGGGCTGGGAGTGTGAGAGGATTCACCAGAGACAGAGTGGGGTGCAGGATTGGCAGATTTACTGAAATACACTGCTGAGGGGAGAGTTCTGCTGCACCATGTGGGTCAGCTCCCTGGCCTAAGAGCAGTGATAACACTGAGACTTTACCTCTAGGTCAGCAGGGAGGCTTAAAGTATGGATTTAAATTGTTTCTAATTCTTAAAAATATATTATTTTTCTGGTAAAGTTATACTGGAAAAAAAGATGTTTATGCCTTATACTGTATTATCTTCATCTTTGTTATTGTGTTGCTCCTTGGGAGGAAAACAAGTATATATAATCCCCAGATATTTGAAATTTGAATATATTTATACAAATAACAAATACAGCTCATTTGAAACTACTTCGAGAAGGATTTAAGGATGATTAAATTGTGTCTAGAGTCTGGATGTACATAGTATTTGAATAAAAACTGGGCTACACTTTTTTTTCAATAAGCATTCAAGAAAGGTTCATCCCTTTGAAAGAATTCTGCTGTGTATATGTTTGCATGACAGAAATTGAAAATGTATAGGGATTGGAGAGATAGGAAATTTAGATCTACTTCACAAGAAGTTTAACTTTATGTAATTATGTGTGAAAATATATACATATTATCTAAGATGATTGATAATTTGATGCAAATTTTATTTATAAAATCAGTTTTGTTAATCCCTACCATGGTCCCTACCATTCAACTATAACTTAATGTATAGAACTACAGGTAATTATAAAGTTATAGACAAGGAAAGAAATTTAGAGATAGATTATTCCAATTCCATCATATTATTGTGGAAACAGCCCTAGAGAATTTAAATTAGTCGATCACATTCACAGAGTGATATACTAATTGAATTGAGTATAATACAAGATGGGTGATATCAGCATACAATTTGACAGAAAAAAATTAAAGCAACCACTTAAAACTATGTCAAAACTAGCCATTCATATTTTTAAGCAATTACTTGAAACCCAAGTTTATATTTCTCTAATCATAGCTCATTGAAAATGAATTTACAGTGCTTTCGCATTGCTTTGTCAGTGAAGGTATTAGGACTGAATCAATGAGATGTATAAAAGCTGTAATTATAATAGAAGACTATTTTGCCTTTGCTTTTTGTTTTTCTTATGTCCTACTTTAAATGTTGCACAAATGAAGTTTCATTGTTTAACTTATTTCTGAGAGGATAACATGTTTTGATGAAGTTATCTTTCAAAGTTATTATAATAGTGTATTTCTAACATTTGCATGTTTATATTTAAGAATAACTGTTCCCTGTGGAGATAAAACTAGGTTAATACTTAAAAGTAATTAACAGATTTAGAGAATCAAGAAAGATGATGTGATAACCAAGACCAACTCCTATTTTTGGTAGTTAAGAAAGTAAAAACCAAGAGGGAAACACAGAATGATTATTTATTTTCTAAAATTATAATTCCTTATTAAATGAAGTGTGTACCAACAGAAATTTCAAAGACCATCTCATGTTTCTGTGTTATTTCCTACTCTAATTGAATTCTTATCATTGTCAGATTAAAATAAAATGCTATAGACCAAATAGAACATCTAAATGCTTGCTTTCTCTAACTTCCTTTTCAAAACACCTCTAGCTTTACCTCAGATGATCAAGATACCCTTAATGCACTGGGATTTAGAGAGCTGTCTTTTCTAATCTGGCTTTTGTGTAGATATTTAAAAGACACTATTAGTTTCCAGTTAAGTCTTTTTTTTTTCTCTGAGCTAGACATTCCATTACCTTGAGAGCCCATTATTGGAAAAGCTCTCCCAGTCTTAGTCAACAAATATACAATCATGGAATTTTGCTAGCATAAGATCAAGATCATTCTGTAACTTTCACCAGCAAAATATTCAAATATATTATACTTAATGAATAGTTCACCAATTTTAGCTTATTTAAAATGACGTGTCCAATATATTGCAAGTTTTAGAATATATAATTTATAGTATCATAATTTTTTTAATAGGAATTGATGAAATTACTTTAAATATCTTTAATATCATGCCACAAAATTCATATACTTGAAAGAGGGAGATGTAAAGGTATTGTATATTTATGAAAAGTGGATTAGTGTTTATAAGGATCATTTGGTAATTAAGACTCTTATTAATCATAATAATGATTATTTGAAACCCTGAGAAGTGTTTGAGTATTGTTTGCCTCAAATAATTTTTATACTAGTTTAATCACAATGCTTAAAGTTATATTTTTATTTGGGAAATTTGTATTTTTTGAATATGTAAGATTTATGTTGAAAATTATGCGGTTTGCAGCTAAAATTAGTTTATCGTGTTTCAAAGGTTTGTACACCATGATGTGGTAAATCCAGGCTTTAGTGCATTACAAGAGATATGTAGTAATTTAATTCACATAAACTTCAGTTGTTTATTTAGGCAATGGCTACTGCTCATTAACCATTTTAGGTGTGTTTTCATCCTAAAATTATCACCAACTTTTTGTATGTTATGTGAATAACCAGGGGTAGAAACAGGGACCATTTTTGTTGTAAATTACGTTACATTTTTTCTTCCTGTAGAATATTACTACATTTTTTTCTATCTCTCTTCAGTTTTGGTACCCGAGGTTCAATAAGAACAATTCTCACTTTTCCAAAAGGCTCAGACACAGGAAGACAAAGATTGCATCTAATGTCTTAGTGAAGCTGTAGCCCAGAGTAACAGCATTAACAAAAGTGTCTTGCAGCAACACAGGTTTCACAGCACAGTTGTTGGTCATGCTTTTAAAAACATTTATCTGTATTTTATTTGCCTTTAAACCAAGTTTTACAGCTGTAATAACAACTGGGATTCTTAGTCCCTAAGTATTGTCAATCTCTTACACATTGAGAAAGGAATGACATGGAAAGTCATTTAAAACCTTCATTTCTGCATAGATATACTATTTTTGTCAATTAGGTTTAACTATTTGTTTAAATTTAAATAATGCACTAAAATGATTGCATTTATTGGTTATCTTTAGAAATGTTTGTTTTTATTTGCATTTAAATTCCAATTGTCAGGTGGTTAGACCCAGCGAAAAGTACTGACCCAATTTGTGGTGCTGGCCCTTGTAATATGATTAAAGCTGTGTCCTTTGTGAAAAATTAACTGATGTCATTAAACTTATCTTACATAAATTCTAAAAACTGAAATGCTAAGAAATATATATAGTTTTTATACTTAAAGTGTTCACATGAAATTTGTGGAAGTAGGTTTCTGTATAGAAAATGATTTTTGATCACAGATGCATTTTTAAAATGTATTGTTTAATAATTTATTTTGATGGGGGACATTAAATTGGGAAACTTAGAAGATACTGCATTCTAAGATTCATGGAAACTCACTACTAGTTGATTCCAGTTTCAAACAACTTTCTAGATGGTCTTACAAGTAGTATTTTCTTGTTTGTCTTGTGTTTGCTCTATTTGAGAGTATACTAAATATGGAGAAAAAAATGTTTTCTGGATTTGTTCTCTGATACCTAACGTTATTGATTCTTAAATTTAGAACTCCATTTTATGCCTGGCACAAATTGATAGCAGAGTTCTTTGACACAAGTTGTATTTAATAAGTAATTTGATCTTGCGTGATTGCGTTGAATTTGGAAGAAAATTAATTTGAACCTTGACCCTCATACTTTTCCATTGTAGACCATGGCTCTCTATGTCATCTGCTGAGCAGTGCACAGTCAGCATATGGCTATTTGTTTCTTATTTAAGCTGTTTTCTCCAGAGGAATAGAAATTCCCTTTGGACTAGTCAGACATCTGCTGACTGTCTTAGCAGCAAAACCACAAAACTTCTATCTTTCCTAACCCTCCCCCATCAAAATAAATCATTTTGTTTGATTAATCAAAGATTAAGTTCCCAGATTTTTTTAAATTGAGGTTTGTTTTATAGTAATTACGTTTAGGTGAAATATTTATTTAGTAAAGTAACATTTTCCTTCTTCTGCCAATACATTATAAACTTTTTTTTTTTTTTTTGGTTAGTATTTCTAAAGGATACTCCTTAAAGTAGCTTAGCATTTGAATTATCCAATTTTCCTCATTGAGGTAACATGAGAAAGTGACCAGTGTATGCTGAGTAGCTATGTATTTACCTGGGTACAATAGAATATATTCCCCAGATCTGGACTATGGAAGATGGAAGGATTTATTCCTGGAGGTGAAATGGTTTAGATGAGCAGGTGGAGATGTAATATGACATTATATTGTTTGATTGTGTATAGAATCCCATGCACACACGCACATAGATAGTCCCCTAATTAACTTTAAAATTGAACTAGCTTTATATCTTCAAAGCTATTTATTTCTTATTTCCCTTACTTAATGTGTTCTTTCAAAAAATTGTAACTTTCAAGTGCTTTGACCAGATTCTAAAGCATTTTTATATAGTTTAGTTTTGTTTTAGATATTTAAAGGAAGAAAGTTAAAGGATAAGTTAGTTTAATGATTTAAAAATATTTTCCCACTTTGTGGACTTTTTTTTTTAAGAGTTTTTCTTTTTTTTATGATTTATTTATTTATACATACAAGCTGGGGTACAGACCAGAGGCGTGGGGCGGCGAGACGGTTCACCAGAGACAGAGTGGGGAGCAGAACAGGCAGATCAGAAATACACTGCTGAGGGGAGCAGCGGGAGAGGCAGGAGAGGTCTGCCGCACCATGTGGGATTCTCCCCGGCTGGGCTTCGAACTCGCATCGCGTGCTGCCGACAGCTCCACAGCGCAGTGCTCAACTGCTGCGCCACTAGGGAGGCCCACTTTGTGGACATTTATGTGCTAAAATGTACTGACTCTTTGTTCTAAAATTGATTCATGATTAAATGAAATAATGCATATGAAGTATGTAACAATGACTGACATAATTATACATCACAATCTATTGATGCTTCTTTTTTTATTTTACTACATATCGCTCTACCTGTTATGGTGAAACAGGATTACTTGTACATAGAAGATCTGGAAGTTTCTGACTTCATTCTATTTTGAATTTGCCAATATGTGTGCTAAAATATTAAAATTTAAGTTAAATATTTCGGTTGTTAAATTTCTTATTTTCTGATTAAGTGAAGACTATATTAATTATATTAATTTATGACTTGAATCAAAATTGGTAGTGTAAGAAAATTACCCTTATCTTTGGATCCTCATTGCTAATGTAGGGAATGCAAATAGTGTTGGCTCAAATCATTTTTGTTTCAGGGACAAATGAAAAAATAATTTTTATAACTTTTGAAATGGGGATAGCATTCATTTTTTACTTTTAAATGTATGTATTTGTTCACTTAAATAAATAATATAGCTAAATTCCATGACATGACTATAGCTACTAAAGAGCTGAGATTTTACTATCTGAATATATTTTCATTGTTCTCCCTGTCTTAGTTTGTGTTGCTACAATAGGAATACCATATCATTTATTTCTCACAGTTGCAGCGGCCCGGGAGTCCGAGATCAGGGAACCAGCATAGTCAGGTTCTACAGAGAGTTTCCTTCCTGATTTCCCCACATAACAGGAAGAGAGGCCAACTCCATGGACTGATTCTCCCAAGAACTCTAATTACCTCCCAAAAATCCAACCTCCAAATAACATCACATTGGGAATTAAGACTATGCATTGAGAAAAGTGGGATGGGATATAAATATTCATTCCATAACTCCCTTTCATAATGATAGTTTTCAGATTTCATTTGGTTAATCCTTATTTTATCATCTTAAGTAAATAAGAAAAATCAGAAGAGTGGAGAAAACATGTAATCTCAATGATGTAAGTAGTAATTCTATTAGACTACTTCCAAATATCAGGTTTAAACTGCATCGTAAGTCAAATATAGATATATAGATCTTTAAGGAAATATGGTGTGAATTCTGTGTTGGAAAGATAAAAGCAGTATCCTTTGAGTTCCACATTGAGAAAAGACAGTTGTCATTTTGTTTTGAAAGCACAAAAAATTTTCTTTGTGTTTGGTTTTGTATTTCCAAGGAATATATATTATGAAGTATAAAAGCAGAAACCCATAGTGCATAAGCCATATGGAAGATGATAGTGACAATGGGTATAATGAAGTTTGAGTTTTAACAGGTAATTTAGCAGCAAGGTCCAAAGTTTGCTGAATATTTGAATGTTGGTATTAGCAGAGGAGGCTGTGTCAGAGATGTATTATTCATTCATAAATAAGCAATAGGTTATATTATATCTGAAAAATATTCTTTAACAATAAGATTCTAGACTCAAGATATGTACTGACTCCTTGAGTTAAGCCATACTTAACTGCTTTTCTTTTTTTTCACATAACTGTATTATGTTAATCTTCAGCAAATTTGTAGAAAGATATTAGAGCGGCAGCATCTTGCATATTTTCTTTCTCTTAACTCTCAATCACAGGTTAAGGAAGATGATTAAAAAGCTCACAGAGATCTTTTTACTAAAAATTAAAATTTTTATTTTTCAATTGTAGAACTAATATACATTCATTATAGAACTTATAAAATGCATTGGATGTTCTTATAATCCCATTATTGAGAGTTGAGTAGAAGAGCATCCATGCATTGAGACTTTGGTGAAGAGTCTTCTAGGTGTCCTCACATCTCTATATCTTCTAAGGAGAGTGATTTACAGTCTTTCTTAGATGACCAAAAAACGGAGGTTAGGTATATGGGATCACATAGCTGTGTCATACTCAATGGAAGAGCTAGTTCTCTAGATTGAATGCTACATAGCAGCTTCTGTCTGCTGAATGTTACTAGACACACCACCCTGGACCAGATTCAATCTTGTAATCTTGAGGTTAAAGGTTACATATTCCATTATCTGTCTCATGCGCCACTCCTTTTATTTTCTCAAAAAAGTAGATAATGTTCATACATGCTGAAAAGTACTAAGATGATTATCTCAACACTAGTTGATGGTTAGATATAAAGGCCCTTGAGGCTTCCAGAAAATCAATTCAGTAATTAGTTATTTATGGGAAGTTCTTGGCAGTGCCTACTCATATAAACAATACTGTCTTAAAAAAATAATAAAATAACAAGGTGGATCTGGTTAACTCTCAAATCTTGCATCATATCATTCTTCTTTTTAATCCTTCTAATTTGCTTATGATTTAAATGCTAGAAGTCATTCCCATATACACATACTTGAGAATCATTTGTATTTATATACAAATTTAATATGAACATTCTTAGCCCTTTCTAGTATACTTAATTTAATTAATGCAATGTAAATTAACTTAAGCTGTCATTAATTATCAATAGAAACTGTTTTGTCAGGTTGTAATAAAACACTTTGAATGTTTTGAGGGCATGGAAGCTATTCTGTCTCTTTATTATAGTAAAATAAACATATTGATTTTTTAAAGTAAGAAATTAAATAAAAATATGATGAACACCAAAATATGATTTATCCAAAAAAAAAAAGTAGTAGTATTTCCTAATAGTCTCTTTAAAGGCATTCTGCTTAGCTCTGCTTTTTCAGTGGTGACTAAATAAGAATGGGTTTCTCCCCTCATGGAAATTGTAGAACACAGGGGAGGTGGGTGATGGCAGAAAATCCACAACTAATTGCACAATAACTTTATGCTTAAAAATGATGACACGTGGATCTCCCTGGTGGCACAGCGGTTAAGCTCTGTGCTATGGAGCTGTCAGCAACGGTGATGAGAGTTCGATGCCCAGCCAGGGAGATTCCCACATGGCGCGGCGGACCTCTCCTGCTTTGCCCTCTGCTCCCCACAACAGTGTATTTCCATCAATCTGCCTGTTCTGCTCCCCACTCTGTCTCTGGTGAACCCTCTCGCCGCCCCATGCCTCTGGCCTGTACCCCAGCTTGTATGCAAAAATAAAATAAATTAAAAAAAAAATGATGACAAGTGCCCTGAAGGATTGAGGTCAAACTCAGAGTTGAAATCCGTGTGGATGTTACCAAGATACAGAGTAAAAGAAAAGGCATTTCTGGGAAAGAGAACATGCATGGAGAAGTCCACAAGGAAATGAAAGATGTTTAGTCTGGCATATGAAAGTAAGAGAGACAGCTGGAGACAGGTGGGTGCTGGATTGTGCAGGGGCCTGGAACCAGTTTAAGGATGATGGATTGTTCATTCATTGAAAGCCACAGAATTCAAGCCACAGAAGTTTTTCAGGCAGAAGTGGAAATGACATTATCTGATTTACATTTGAAATGCCACTCGTGTGATACCTGAGTACGATATGTGTAGAGAATGAATGATTGTGGGTGACTATTGGAGGCAGGAGATGGTGCTAGTTTGAAGGGGATGGTGGTAAAGCAGAAGAGGGTAAAAGGAATCAGGTTTAGAGATTGAAGACTTGGTTTGAATTTGGAGGTTAAGAAGGTAGAAATTGAAATTTTGCAAGAGATAAAATTTTGGTCATGGCAAAATTAAGGTCAAGTCCATGACTGATACACGTGGAATTGAGAATATAGATCAGGATATGTTATCATTGATTAGCTATCAGTTAAATATACTTTAACCCATTGCTCCCAAGGAATTGCTGTTTCCCCTGTCCCTGCATTTTGGGATGTGCTTCTCTTTCTACTGGTCATCCAGTAGATGGATGGTCATCCTCTTAGAGTCAGCTCCAGGGTCCCCTTTTCTGGAAATATGCTGTGATCCAAGTACCTACTACCATCTTAGGCACTTTGTAAGTGAAGGTGATCAACTCATAACTTGGCTGTGTTTTGTTGGATATATGATGAACATCATCAGACATCATAATGCCAGTTCAAAGAATGATCTAATCCGCCCTTTCCATACATTTCTCTGTAAAGTCAAGCAGTTCACATAAACTCAGACACTCAGTTGAAAGCCAAGTACTGAATATGCAGGTATCAGATTATTTCCTAGGAGTATTTTCTTTCTTTCAGCCTTCTGGATTATTTAAGAATGCCTTTGGAGATAACATTACTCAGGAAATTTAGCTGATTTCCAATAGTACAAAAAGCCAAGGGAGTTCTTTTTAGTCTCTGATCAATTTAAAACTGGCTTTCTAGGTGTTGTAACCCCCTCCGTATCTTTTGCCTGTATCTGTGACCCTAATGACTGGATCATAGAAGCAAGGGTTTTTGACTCTGATAGGGAAACACTTTGCATTGAAATTACCCAGACGACTTTTCTGAGGTTCTCTTGAAAAAATTTACAAATATAAAACAGAACCTATCTTTATTTTCCCTCTTTTTGTTTTACGTAGGGGAAATAAAAAGCGAGTATTTAATAGAGGAGAATTATTTGCATTCTTATACTTGTGTATAAACTGTTACCAAAGTTGAGTAGATTTATATTTAATGATGAAAATTTGAGGAGCTATCAGCAGAAAATTATAGCATGATAGTGTTTTAGATTTCTTGTTATAATCCTAGACTTCTGTTTGTGATTGATGAAATAGTTTTTTTTAAAAAAAAACTTGACTATTTAAGTGAACAGACATTGTTTTCCTGATTATCAGTCAATGTTTATGATTTATATAAAATTATATTATGACTGAATTGAAGGGGGTGTTTTACTGTGTTATTTTACTATGTTTACTATTATTTTGTATTTCTAAAAAGTGTTTAGTTAAATGAAGAAATCAAAACCAGTGGAAATCTAGAAGCAGTAATAACCAGTCAAAATAGAGGCAGAGGCGGGCCCCCCCGGTGGCGCAGCGGTTAAGCGCTGCGCTGTGGAGCTGTCGGCGGCAGCGGTGACGCTAGTTCGATGCCTGGCGGGGGAGAATCCCACATGGCGTGGCAGACCTCTCCTGCCTTGCCCGCTGCTCCCCTCAGCAGTGTATTTCTGATCTGCCTGTTCTGCTACCCACTCTGTCTCTGGTGAACCCTCCCGCCGCCCCATGCCTCTGGCCTGTACCCCAGCTTGTATGTATAAATACAATCTTTAAATAAATCTTAAAAAAAAAAAAAAACAGAAGCAGAGGGGAAACCCATTGGGATAGAGTTGGTGTGCTTCAGATAACAAGTAGAACATTCTACTTAAAATACGGTTCATACATCAGCAGCCCTGATGTCAGCTGTGAGCATGTTGGGCATACTCAATGTTGGGCCCCATTACAGACTAACCGAATCAGGTTCTGTCCTTTAACAGTATTCCAAAGTGATTCATATGCAAATTTAAGTTTGAGAAACATGGGTCTACATAGCACTGAACTGGAGCTCATAGACCCCTGCTTGTCCCAAAGAGCTAAACAAATCTGTGGGAATGTAAGCTTGTGAGCCCAATGTGGTTGATTTTTATTTTAAGAAAGTAAGTAAAACATGATTTTAGGTGAATTATCCTGGGTTTCTAAAATAATTGAGGAGTGAGGGCCAGGAGTGAGGAGGGACATGTAAGAGATTGGTATAGAGAGCAAGTCAGGGACAGAAATGGAGAGAAGAAACTCACACATAGATAGAAACAAATATCTGGACTAACAGACAGGTGGAGAAAGAAAATTGCTCACACAAACTAGCTGAGGGTACTGGTGTGGTAGGTGTTAAATTTGATTGGACAGACATAGAGTTACTTGGATGGAAAAGAAAAAAAATATGGTTTCCTATATATCCAAAATATTTACAGTTAAGCAGAGAATAGGATATTCAAACCATAATTAATTCAAACTATAATTAATATCTGTAGCATGTCCATGAAATGTATCTTAGGTGTTTTTAAGTAATTTCATGCAAGACTACATTTACCTAACATAGTCCAAGGTGAAATGCTAGATTATCTTATTTACTTTACATATTCTAGAATGAAACTGTAGAAAAACTAGGTTTTATCAATCAGAATAGAACCACGCTGTCAGAATGATTTAGAAGTAATTTGATCTACTCCTCTGACTTAGTTTAAATTATCTGAAGATCATTAGCTGTATTAAGAGAGGTTCAGAGTAACAGATTATCTCGCCTCCATCATCAATATCCCTCAGATGCATGAGCGTATGTTAACACAAAGTTATTACTTTAATTTGCTTAAATCCTTTGCTACAGCATGTCTTTCATTTTACATGCTAAGTGATAACAAAAGCCATCTTCTTATATAGTAGCTCATATATTTGAAGATTGTTATTTAGTGGCCCCTACTTTTTAATAAAGTATATCTGATGTTTAATTTAGGTTTCTCAGCATAATAAAACAGTTTCTAATTTCAGTCTCTTAGTATCCAAAGTGGACATTGTAGCATTAGTAATATTTTAAGTTGTGTCTTATTTAACCTAAAGTTTAAATTGAAGCTTTAGTAGGGCACATGACATTTTACACTTATCAGGAGAAATAAAAGTTTATGACCAAATTATTTTGCATGCCTGAATAGGGACATTGTTAATATTATCCTGTAAATGATAGAGTAAAATTTAGAATAAAAGCTGGAAAGTTAAAAAGAAAATGAGAAAGGGCATCTATCCTCCCCAAAAAGATTTATATTTTGTCTCAATCTCTCCTCTCCATCACACTGTATCTCTCTTCCAGTTCATACTGTTCTTTATCTAGATGGAGTCACATTAACTTACCCTTCTTTCAGATTCTTAACAAATTCAGACACAAGAATATAGACTAGGAGTCTGTGTTTGATGTAAAAGGACATTTAGAGCTTTATGTTTGCAATAACTTAGCACTTGTCATGACTTACCCAAGTGACTTCTTTTAGTTTTAAAATGGAAGTGTCGGCAGGTTTCAGTCTTGCTTAAAGGAATTCCTGAAAAATGATTACAACATGTTTTCCTTTGGGACCACCTCAGGAAAGAAAGCAGCAGTGAGCCAAAATTCCACAGGAGAGGAAAAATATTTTTATGATTTGAGAATCAGCTGACAGTTTGTGTTCCTTCCATTCCTCTTATCTTTTGCCTAAATCATCAAAACTAAAAACTTGAGAAAGCTCAGAATTCTATGATCAGACTCTATAACATTTGTGTTAAAAAAAAAAACCCCTCAATTCCTTAAATGTTTTCTTTTTTCTCCCTCTTTTCTTTTTTTAAGCAATAATTACCACCTAGGTGTCTGTGTGGTCTCTCATGTAATGGGTTCTTTCTGGACTGTGTTGGTTATCATTTCTCAAACCCCCCTCAACATTTTAATCATCAATCCCAGGTGAAAGATATTTCATGTGGCCTACTCCAAGAGGAATTTGATTGTTTTAATATAATGGGTTTTCTTAACTCTGTATATCATTATATTTTATACGTAGAGTACATTAGAGAAACTCTTCATAGTCCAATATAATTATTTCTGTCATTAAGGTAAAACAAATTTTACACCCAAACAAATAAATACATGTCCTGTAAGTATAGCTCTGTGATCTTTGTGAAGTTATTCATTTGTTTTTGTGCTTCACTTCCTTATCTGGGATATTAATTTTACTTAGAGAGGTTTGGGGAGAATTAAATTAGTTGGTTTATATGTATATGTGTGTGTTTATAGAGATGTACATAGATATATATGCATATGTAAAACTTAGAATTGTATCTGACCAACAAAGCTCTATGTAAATGGTAGCTGGAGTATTATGTGATATTATTTACTTGCCGAGGCACATAATTGGGTCTCTTTACCCCTTCTGTTTGTATGGTCCCTAAGAATGAATCTCTTCATCCCAGGGAAGGAAATGCCTGAAAGCTAATGCCTTTTATGGTTACATTTAGCATAAGCTTTCTGTTCCCAGAGTCAGTCATCTTATACACAAGTGGGTTTAAATTATGGATAAATATTTTTGAAATGTTATGTATTCATATATCAGTACATGGTTTGTCTTTTATGACAATTATTTTTGAGGGATTGTAAAGCTATTGTTACTGGCATATCTCATATTTAAACATTTCGATTGTGGCCATTTTCAAAATATCATTCAGTGAATTATTTCTATGAACTCTTAAAGAGTAATTCGAAAAATGTCTTTTATGAAACTTTTAACCACCTCTTTTTTATGACTTCAGAGCCATTAAAATATTAATGAATAATATGAAACACACCTAAGTGATCTAACTTATTATGATTTCCACACTTGCATGAATGCCAGAATATATTTTCAGAAAAGAAAATTTGCTTTCTCAGCATTTTGCATTAACATTAATACATTAGATCCTCAAATAAAGTCATTTATTTCAATGTTCTTTTATTATTATGTCCACAAACGGTTAAAAAAAAAAAGATTGCAGGCAGGGGCCACTGTCAGTGGAGTCTGCACATTTTCCCTATGTCTGTGTAGGTTTTATCTAGATACTCTGGTTTGCTCCCTCATCACTAAAATGAGCAAATGGACCTTCTGTCCAGAGTTGGTTCCTGTCTGGTACCTGAGGTAGGCTCTGGCCTCTGGAACAAGGGGTTATAAATGAATGAATAAAGGAATGTAATTTATTGTTTAAAATTAGTTATGTTTTGAGTCTTTGTTTAGAAGTTTAGTGATGTTTGTGTGATTAGAAATGTGCTGTAGGAACTTAACTCTTGTTAACATCCATTACCGTATGGCAAATTTTGTTTCTTTATGTGTTGTTTTGCTTAAAGTCACAAAGCATGAAATATAGGAGATGTTAAGATGATATTTGATACTCTATGGGAGGATACAAAATATCAAAATATCTGTATCTTAGGTACGTGTATATAGATATATTCATTGTTCCTTTTTTTTAAATCTTTTTTTTTTTTATTTATACATACAAGCTGGGGTACAGGCCAGAGGCGTGGGGCGGCGAGAGGGTTCACCAGAGACAGAGCGGGGAGCAGAACAGGCAGATCAGAAATACACTGCTGAGGGGAGCAGTGGGCGAGGCAGGAGAGGTCTGCCGTACCATGTGGGATTCTCCCCTGCCGGGCGTCGAACTCGTGTTGCCGCTGCCGACAGCTCCACAATGCAGCGCTTAACCGCTGCGCCACCAGGGAGGCCCCATTGTTCCTTTTTTTAAGACTGTAGGAGTAAGACTATAATAAACTATTTTATTTCTGTCTTGTCTTACAGGGACATTTTCTTTTAAATCAGTATGTTGAAAACTCCAAAATGATCCATTCAGTAGTCTAATTTTATGCAATTCAAATATGGTATCCTATTAAATTTTGCAGAGGTGATTAGCACCTTGTATGTCCTTAACCTTCTTCTTTTTCATTAATTACTCATTATTCTTAAGGGCCTGGACTTCAGCTTTCTAAACTTTGCCTCCTAGAATGGATATAATTTCCCTCTTGCAAGCATTGACACAGTTGACCTTCTTTGTATAATTTTCTTCTTCCTAGAATTTCATGGCACCCACTCGGGATTACATTGTATTGCATGTATCCAAATTCCGACAATTTAACCAAGTAGGTTTGCTTTTAATTCTGGAGAAAGGCTGTACGAGGAAGTTATGGAGGCTCCAAGAAGATATCAGGAATCTAGTTCCTTTTGTTTTTCTGCTCTATCAACCTTACTATGTGAATTTCTTCCTTGTGTCTGCAAGGTGACTTTTGCACCTTTTAGTATTACATTTGTGTGCTGTATTAAAATAGCTAATATAATAAACCAGAATTCTATATATTTTTTAAATCAGAAAAACAATTTCCTCACAGCACCACTCAGTAGAATTATTTTACATATGATTGGCTAGAACTGTATCACTTGGCCACCTTTCATTCCAGTGGTCTCAGAGAGAAATGTTTTTAACTGGTGCATTTCTTTTCCATCTACACTTTGGTGTTCTGTTGACAAGAACAACCAACAGTGGATATTTAATGAGTAACTAGCAAGGTTTGCCCCACATATGCTATTGATTTTTTTTTTTACCTTATTTATCTGCAATTTTTTTTGGCAATAGTTAAAATATTTAAATATCTGGAGCATTTGTTCTTGTTTTGCTCTCTTACCCTATCCTGGATAATTAAACTTACCTCCTTAGAATTTTTGACCTCAAAGACATAAGCAGCCAGTAATTTCACCAGAAAAATGGGGTTAGTTGAAAAACAACAACAAAAAAGCAATTTGGACTGTGTGGTCTCTTGGCGAACTACATACATACTTATTTAGAACAAAGAATGAAATGTTCTTTTGTATCACTGGGAGGGGCTTTTAAAACGGAAGAGTCTACTGCTGAAGGAAATTGGGAGTTTGATGTGTGGTGGCTGGTTTTTATTTGCTGGATAATGGCATTTTCTCATTGATTGAACTTGGGCAAAGAAGAACTTTCCTGTGTGCGAGGCAGCTAACCTTCCTGTTGGAAAGGCAAGTTATGTCTCTTCCAGTTGGGTGTATAGTACACACTGAGTGCACCAGGTGCCTGATAACTCCCTTCTAGCCTCCTACCGTCATTTAAATTTAATTTTCACCTATTTAGCTTATCAGCTTGTCCTGAATCACCCCTTATTCTCTCATCTATAGCCTAGACTTTTATACTTAACTCCATTTGGAGATCCTAATAGGTACCTCAAATGTCCAAAATGAGACTTAACACTTCCTTTCCATCTCTATCTTTCCTTTATTAACTCTTAATTATGACATTGATACCACAAACTGTTCAGTCCTCCAGACTGGAAACCTGAGAGAGGTTCTTCCCTCCTTGTTTTTATGTTCCCATAAGTCGATCAAGTCTAGCTGATATTTTTTTTTTCTTGAATAATTAGAATTTTTCCATTTATCTCTAGTCCCCCTGTTATTCTTCTAGTTAGTACCAACATTATTTCTCACCTACATAACTGTCATACCCTTTATGAGTAAAATATTGATCTGTCTCTCTTCATTGCTCTTGCATAGATCTTCAATTGTTCTCTAAGTCTAAGCTCTTTTAAATAACTTGCAAGATCTGTGTGATTCTGGCACTTTGACCTAGAACTTACTCTTTCTTATCCCCATCCCTTTGATCTGGAAAAAAGCTATTTATTGCTTCATAGCTCAACAGACCCATTGCTCCTCTATGTCTGCCTTTCTGTATCACCCACTCCTCCCCCCATGCAAAATCACGGTTAACCTTATTCACACAACACTATATTACTTTTTCACAGTATGTAACTTCTGGATTGTATTAAACATTAACTTGTCTGTATTTCCCACTTGATTCTAAACACTCTATACCTCATAGAGCCTGACAAGGTCACAAAAGATGACTTATATCTGAATTTTTCTCAGTAAAGAATTTTAGACAATAATCCCCTACAACCAACAATACTGAAAAAAAGTATTTTTCTTTGTATTAGAAGGTGCTAATATATAATTTATATTTTGTTTCCCTAGTAGAAGTGAGAGATTGCACGAAATAACTATTTTGTGCCTTGTCTGCTTTATGTCTCTTTTTTTTTTCAATTTAGAAATAAATATCTTTTTTTTTCTAGAATCAACTCTAAGGAGACACTAAGTCTATGATTATACATTTAGCTAATCATTTTCAAAACAGCTTCAAATGCAACATGAATTTAATGCTGTATTCTGATCATTAACTCAGACTATAAAATTTAATATAACTTAAATAGAATAAAATTAAGTTTTAGAATTCATATAAAATAGCAAATACATGATATTCAAAAAGAAATGTGTGGCTAGACGTCAATAGTTTTAATTATAATTTTCCTCCTAAATTGTTAGATTATAAGTGGAACAATGTCTTCATTAATATTTGTATTCAAATGTATTAAAGTTTTTTCCAGTGTTTGTTTTACTTATCTAATTATTTGAATTAAAAGGCATTAACACACAATCCTTATAAAATTTTGAATTCAGATTTTTATAATGTTACATTTAAAATAATAGAATAAAATTGTTTACATTTTAATGTGAATAAAATATAATTTTCATGTCAATATAAAATAGACATGTTAAATATTGAAAATTTTAGAACACAGTCCTTTACGTTTGTAAAGACTTCTTTGGGATGACACAGTTATACTGATGATAAACTTTTCTAAACTAGAATAGTTAGCACTATAAAGTAGAGGGAGCAAAGAATATTAATTTGTAGTAAGTGGTTCCAATCTTACTTATGTATTTATTACTTATTGTGGAGATATAATACATATATATTGTATTGGTTTTAGGTATGGTATAATTATTTGATATATGCATACATTGTAAAATGATGACCACAATAAGTTCAGTTAATATCTATCACCACATATCTTGCAACTGTTTTTTATTCTTTTAGTAACTTCCAAATATACAGCATAGTATTTTTAGCAATAGTCACCATGCTGTGCATTATTTCGCATTGCTTGACTGTAACTGGAAGTTTCTATCTCTGACCACCTTCATCCATTTCCCTAGCCCCTTTTTCTCCTCGCTCTGCCTCTGGCAACCCTCAATCTGTTCTCTATTATCTGTGAGTTAGATTTTTGTTTCCTTGTTTGTTCTTATATCCCACATATAAGTGGAATCATAGTGTATTTGTCTGTTTTATTCCACTTAGCATAATGTCCTCAAATCCCATCATGTTGCAAAAAACAAGGTGTTCTACTTTTTAATGACTGAATAATATTTCTTTATTCATACAGTGTTGAACATGACTATTGTAAATACTACCCTAATTATCATCACCATTACAGATACCTTTTCAGGATAGTGATTTCATTTCCTTTGGATAAATAAATACCCACAAGCAGAATTACTGGATGACATAGTATTGATAGTTTTCTTTTTAATTTTTTTGAGAAAACTCCTTACTGTTTTCCACAGCAGTTTCACGAAAGTGATTCCGACGTTAAAGAGATTTTATTGAAGCCAGAAAGACATACACACTCACACACACACACACACACACACACACACACACACACACACACACACACACAGTGGAAATGTTTGTATATGCTTTTAAGGATTCAGCTTAAAGTCCTTTTTAGTTTTTATTGTCTTAATGTCAGATTAGGGCCTCCCTGGTTGCGCAGTGGTTAAGCACTGCTCTGTGCAGCTGTTGGCAGTAGAGAGGAAAGTTCGACACCCAGCAGGGGAGCTTCCCACATGGCGTGACAGACCTCTCCTGCTTTCCCCACTGCTCACCTCAGCAGTGTATTTCTGTCGATCTGCCTGTTCTGCTCCCCGCTCTGTCTCTGGTGAACACTCTCACCACCCCACACCTCTGGCCTGTACCCCAATTTATATGCATAAATAAATAAATCTTTAAAAAAATGTCAGGGGCCTCCCTGGTGGTGCAGCGGTTGAGCGCTGTGCTGTGGAGCTGTCGGCAGCGCACGATGGGAGTTCGGCACCCAGCCAGGGAGAATCCCACATGGCGCGGCAGACCTCTCCTGCCTTGCCCGCTGCTCCCCTCAGCAGTGTATTTCTGATCTACCTGTTCTGCTCCCCACTCTGTCTTAAAAAAAAAAAAAGTCAGATTAAAATTTCTTTACATTTTTAAAAATGTGGTTGAAGCATATGATTTGTTCTCCAAATTTTGGATAGGAAAAATATGAACAAAGGAAATCCTCTCTCTCTACCCTTGTCATGAAATGCTATAGGTACTGTGATAACTAGCTCAGTGTTATTGTGGATTATTTTTTTCTTATAAATAATTTATACGTCATTTTACCTTCCTCCTTTAAGATGTCAGCGCATGGAATTGATTTGGCATAATTGTACATTTGATTAATATTTAATTTGAAATTATTTTATAGATTCAAGTTTAGATGTAACTGTGTCATTTTATTTTATTTATTTATTTTTTTTTTAAGATTTATTTTTTATTTATACATACAAGCTGGGGTACAGGCCAGAGGCGTGGGGCGGCGAGAGGGTTCACCAGAGACAGAGCGGGTAGCAACCAGGCAGATCAGAAATACACTGCTGAGGGGAGCAGCGGGCGAAGCAGGAGAGGTCTGCCGCGCCATGTGGGATTCTCCCCGGCCGGGTGTCGAACTCGCGTCGCCGCTGCCAACAGCTCCACAGCACAGCGATTAACCGCTGCGCCACCAGGGAGGCCCGTAACTGTGTCATTTTAAGATACTAACTATATATTAGAAATCTTGAGTACAATCATTCACTGTTTTACTATTCAAAAGTACCATTTCATCAGTTATATGATACTTTATGATATGTATATATTTATATATATATACTTACATAAATTTTCTCCATTTTTTTGTCAGTAGCATTGATTTAATTTAGATATCACCCTCCCCCAGGATTTTAGCTCATCTCCCTATTAAGATTGTAAATATAACATGTAACTGTTGCAAATGAAAATATTCACCGCTTTGAAAGTATAGGTAATTACAGAAAAAAATATTTACATCACTTGGTTCACGTATCTGAAGTGCTTGGGCTATTGGTTCACAGTGATGAAAGCTGTTGAGCCACTAATGCTCAAGGTAGATGAAGAGGTAAAGGGTCTTCTCAGAGGAATGTATTTCTTAGGCAACTTGAGTTATTGAGTAAGATAATTGAAAGAAGAGTAACTTGTGGAAAAAGGGACACCTTTAGACTTGATTTTATTATACAAAGGAGGGAGCTATTTTATTATACAACAGGGACTGATTATACAAAGGGAGGGGGCTGATTTTATTGCACAAGGCAATACACATCTCTCCTAAAGCTTGTTCTTCAACTTAACTCAAATCTCTGGAATCTGCGGAGGTCACCTGTATTTTTATGTACAAGGGCAGAATTTAATGAGTCTTTTTCCATTTTAGCAGTAAACAATTTGTAAAAACCAAACAAACAAATAAAAACAACATGAAGCTGGGATCAAGTGAATAATGATAATTATTTCCTTTGGTTTCCTTCCTGCAATATCTGCTCCATGAATACAAGGACCCTGACATTCATGACCACTGCTGACCTAAAACAGTGCCTGGCATGAACTGTTTGGTGAATGCATGTTTTGTTTATTGATTTCCAGAGATTTCCTAAGGACTTGATAATACCATTTAACCTCTGACTTCATTTTCTTATCTAGGAATAGGTCACACTATTTCCTATCTTGTATACTAGTTGCATAATTAGGAAACTATTGGAAAGTAATTTGAAATGATCAGTGATAGACATTGTAAAGATAAGCAGTAGTTATTATTAAGTAACCAGTGCTATCTTTAAATTTCTGATATTTTTTGTGCTTTTGCAAAACTGTACAATCTGTACTTGAAAGAAGTGGTTTATCAAAATAACAGAGGCAGAGTGCTTTAAGGGGACACAATGGACTATGATGGAGAACTACAGACACCTTGCTGATGGGTGTGGTGTTTCAGCATCCACCTATAATGTGTGATTTTATACCTTTAAATCACAGAGAGTGTTGTAAACCAATGTTACCTCAATAAAGATAAAATTAAAAATATAAAGACAAAAGGAATGCAATTCACTTTGACTACCAAATCTATGATTTTTCATTAAAATTGTGTTTTCTGTGAGGATTGGACCATTTTTGGTTGACATTTTCCAATGTTCATCCTGGTAGTATAAACTTGCATGTCCAGGTCATAGTGGTGAGTGTTGGCAGTGGTTGCATTTGGCAGGGATGAAGCCTATTTCCAGAAGGTACTCCTCCATGGTTTTCCCAGACAATTACTCTTGGTGAAATGCATGTGCAAGAACCATTCTCATAACAGATCATTTTTTGGCTGTTAATTTTGAAAACCGACTTTAGTCATAGGTTTGAATTATACTTTCACAGTATTTATTACATGATTAGTTTTACGTGCCTTTAATTCCATAGAAAATTAGTTCATTGTTACATATTTAATTCATTAGACTAGAGTTCTCTTTTGCTCTTTCGTATGTCCTGTGTCTTCCCTTTACATCATAGTTGTGTGGCAAGCATAATTGTCCATGCCAGGTTTTATTTCCTATTTAAAATTGTGCTTTTGTGTGAATGAACTCTTGTATATTTTGTATGTAAATATACATACAACTTTTTATTTGATGTTTGCTACCTTCCTGAAATTCTGACTTTTAAAAAGGGGACTTTATTTTGTGAACAAAATTGTATTCTTCCAGAAGCATTCCATTCAGAACATTTATTGTACTACAGAGAATCTTTCATTTCAAAATGACCCATGCTGCACTCTCTGTTTACAAAAACTGTTCATTTATATGACATAAGGGGCTAATCAAATTGGTTAACTACATTCCTGACTATTTGGGAGCTTTTTAAGCACCAAAGAGAGAGTACTTAACTATGGAAATTGCATTTCTATGTATGGAAAATCACCACTGAAATTCTGAACAGACCCAAAGGAAGAATATCAAATTTTAATATTCAAGCTAGCATAATTATTTTTGTTATATTTTACTTAGAGGGATAAATTGGCTCTTCATGAAACTTGTTATTCTACACAATCTAAGTTTTGTTAAATCGAAGAAGTTAAGATGAAAGACATGTTAATTATAATAATAACCAATATTTATGGGTGTTTACTATGTGCTAGACACTGGTTTACAATTTTTCATTTACTTAATCTTCATAAAAACTAAGTGAAGTATATATTATTATACTCCCTTTTCAGATGATGAAATCTAGGTGAAAGTGGTTTAAATAGCTGTGACCATGCTCATAATTTCAGTGTCATTTTGTTTTTTACACTAAATGAGCCTGCTGAATTGGGAGAAATTCTTATTATGAAACAAAAGCATAATGCAAATTCATTTTGTACATGTGACAATTATTTTCTCATCAAATAATGCCAAAAGTGATATATTTTAATTCTTTTGGGAAAATAATTGCTAACATGGCAGTCAGTCAGTTCTAAAGCATGTAAATTCAATTTATGTCCCTCTGTTTTCCTAGTCTGTCTTCAATCATAGCCAAGAACCTGCAAAATGTTAATTTTGTTTTACATGCAATTCCTTTTTAATACATGCAACTCATAGTTATATCCTGCCACACTCAGTGGGTTAAAGACATGTATGTTTTCCATTTAAGATTAACTTGTGGCTTTGATGTCTATGCATTATTGACTAAGTGTTGACAGAATTTAGACTGAAAAATGGACTGAAAAATTTTGAGATGGAGTAAAAAGGGGAGGTAAATTGATAGTTAGTCCTTACTTCCCCCTCCCTCACTGTCCTGTATTAAGTCTAAGAAGTTCAATGTATATCAACTTGCCTTCCTCCTTTTATTATTTTTTATATAAATACAGTGTGATTTGAGTAAAAACAAAAACAAAAACAAAACAACTTTGCTTAACATGACCCTTTTAAAAGAACGTGAGTTGTTTAAAAGAACGGGAGATCAATACTTGGGATCTCCTGACATGGCATAGGTCATCTTTTAAACCCTAGATCTTGACAAGGCAATTCAGTAAGTAAATATCTGGGAAGCACTTAGCATAACGGGGGCACAGTGTTTCCCTTTTTTTTTCCGTATTGATAAGATTGTTCTTGTGCAATATTGAGCTTTCTGTTAGGACCATCCACCTTGAGTCTATTTAATTTACTTTCAATCTTGTCTAATGTTATGATCAACATACAATTCTTCAACCTAAAAAAATGAGTCATTTATTCCTGTCTTGCATGCTTCAGTGATGTGAAGTCTCAGTGTTCATTCTGTCCCTGCTTATATTCTGTGAGCAGGATCTGTAGATATGTGCATTCCCCTGTTCAGAAAAACTACTGAAGCTACTTTTCTTTCTTAAAGATTTATTTATTTATGCATACAAGAGCTGGGGTATAGGCTAAAGGTGTGGGGGAGGGGGTGAGAGGATTCACCAGTGACAAAGTGAGAGCAGAACAGGCAAATCTACTGAAACACACTGCTGAGGGAAGCAGCGGGCAAGACAGGAGAGGTCTGTTGTGCTATGTGGGAAGTTCTCTGACCAGGGATCGAACTTGTGATGCAGTGGCTGCGGATAGCGTAGTGCTGAGACAACCCCTTGCACCACCAGGGAGGCCCTGAGGCTACTTTTCTGATGTCTCACTGGGGATTTGTGTGACCAGGATCTCGAGACAGTCAGATACAATGGTCTATGACAAAATCAAACACAGTTGGATGGCACTGAAAGTATCAAAAACATGTCTGAGGGCAGTAGTCATAGTTCATTTTGATATGACAATTTGAGAAGTAGCGTGTTGTCAGCATACTATTGACTTTTTAACTGTAATTGTTGTGAAGTATTTGTAAGCATATGAAAAATCATGTCGTTGAAGTGATGGATGTTCCTTTGCTCCAGAAAGAACCACAAGAATCGTTTAATAAATTGGTTCAGAAACATGTGGTGGAGAATTAGGTAAACACACCCAGATTAGGCCAGTTGCTAGATTCCTTATTTTTATTATTGTCATTTTTAATATCTGTAGCCATAGCAGCGATAGCAGCAGCAGCAGTGTCTTATGGTGGTAGGCTATCAGTATCCATGACCATTCTTTTCAAAATGAGTTTTCCTAAAAGTATGAAGCACATTTGGGTGCATCGTACTCAAATTTAAAGGTATGTGTTCTGGCATCTCAGAAGCAGCTGTTGACAATTTCTGTGCAACACTCTGAACTTAGAAAGTTCAAGAAAACAAGCCAGGATCGAATTGAGCCAATATTTTATTTCTTTTGGCTGCCCTACCACAGACTACCTGGTGATTTAAAAAAAAAAAAAAAAAAAACACATATACCCTGAGGAGTAAGCAAACACTGAGTTAGGAACAATTGCTACAAATTAACATGAAACAAAATCTAAACATTGTCAGGAAGGGATACTAATTAAACTTTAATTGTTGAAAGTATGAAAGAATTCTCAAAAATTTACAGGTTATTTTGGTTGTCTAAATTTAAAAAGTTGCCTTATTTTCCATATTAGAAGCTCTTCTGCTTAATAACTTTTCCAAGCTGCTCTTCCATCATGGTCAATTTCCATACATTTCTTTCATCACATGTAATACTCTGTCTCTCTTATGGACCATAAACATTCCAAAATATTTATATATTTCTATCTCTTTGCAAAATGGGGCTTTTGCTCTGATTTTTTTTTTCCATTTGTAGACACAAATGTCATGAACACAATTTAATCTTATGTCATAGGAGAAGGAATAAGTCAAAATTATTTTATGATAGCTCCATAAAAGCTTAGCCATATGTTTGTACTTTTTGAATAGCTGATTAAAAGTGTTCTACCAACAGGCTTCAGTGCTTTACTTATTATCAAGCACTATTAAACATCAATTAATGTGTGCTAAAAGTCTATAGCTAGCATAGAGCTGTACTCTATAATGAAAGAAATATATCAATTAGTTGTGAAACAGTTTAGGCTCTATCTAATAGAAGCTTCTATTCTTAAATAGCATCAGTAAGAACTTTCATAGGAAGGATAAAGAAAAGGAAGATATTTTTCTGAATGGAAACTGAGATTTGGGGTTGAAAATATACCTGATTTTCTTTTTTGTTTTCTTTTATGTTTGAATTCTTTGAATTAGCATTGTTAATCAGCCAAATGAATCTAAGATAAATCCTTCGAAGCTGAATGAGTGATATGCCTCAGAGAAATTATATTACTAGGGCATGATCTGTGTTTATGCCAAGGCCTGTCTTAAGGTTCAGCATAGCTAAGGACTTCTTCAGACTGGAATTTTAATAGTCTTTTTTAAAATATGCCTTTTTATTCTTTATGGGGGCTGAAAAATGATCATGGAAATTAAAATTTTATAAACCCAACCATATTTCTAGATTTACCACCATCAACAAATTAGCCTTTATAATTAATATGACATCCCAGGCAAAATAAACAGTATAAATTTGTGCGATTAAGCATAACCTTTTCTTTTAGAAATACTGCTTTTCTAAGAAGTGACATTCATATCCACATGGACTATTTACATCTTTGTTAAAAAATAAGTAGTCATTTAAAATTGGAACTCTACTAATATTAATCATTATCAAAGAAGAGTGTGGATAATGAATGATACAGTTTGAGAAATCATGGTGAAAATTCTTGATATTAGACTTCTTACCTGTTTGGCTAAAGCTTATGTCATTTTTCTCCTTGAGGTATACTTACATAGAATTTAAAAATGGAAATTTTCCTTTTCTGACTAGTTCAAAGAAAATGGTTAAAAAACACACTTGTATGGAAATATATCAGAATTCAAATAATTTTAATGATTTACATTTTTTACATAAACATGGAGGATTATGAAGTTAAATATAAATAAAATTGCATACAAAACTCTTTATGCCCTTGATGGAAACAGGTTAAAATAAAATCAGACATATCAATTTCTATTTTTCTTTTTATCTCTCTGTACTTTGAAATATTTTTAGTGTTGTGAAAAAAATTTATATAATTCTAGGTGTTTCTTGTTATTTGAGTCCTTACAATCATGAATAGGTCTTAAAACAAGCTACCATCAATTCTGTATTTATGAACATTATATTTCCAGGAGCCCAAAGTGCAAAGGTGAATTTTGACCTTGTCAAGAGATGATATCTTTCATTTTTTATTATACCATGTTGATGATGGAACCTCTGTTTACTATATCTGTTCTGTTCCCTCACTTTACCACTATTCTTGCTTGTTTCTAACTGTCTCAAACACCTAATAAAGATAATTAAAAGGACAAAAAGAACATTTTCAAGATTTCTGCTCCGGTCCTTTAAGATAATATATTATGGGGGCCTCTCTGGGGGCACAGCGGGTTAAGTGCAGCACTATGAAGCTATCCAGAGCCGCTGCAGCACAAGTTCGATACCCAGCCAGCGAGCTTCTCATATGGCACAGTAGACTACTCCTGCCTTGCCCGCTGCTCCTCTCGACAGTGGATTTTGGTCGACCTGCCTGTTCTCTCCCCGCTCTGGTGAATCCTCTCACCACCCCACACCTCTGGCCTGTACCCCAGCTTGTGTGCATAAATAAATAAATCTTAAAAAAAAAGAATATATTTTCATATAGAAAAGTGATCAATGTGACATTTTTGATAAAACTGCCATATTGGAACTCATCTCTTACCTTATTATTGCGTTGCTTCATTTTTACCTAAGCTTTTAGTTAAGTTTAAATTGGTAACATTAAAAAAGTTGATAAAGTTAAATGAAGTTTTGTCAGCCATTGCATTTTGCTTTCTGAACCAGTGTAAAAAACCAAGTAAGTTTCATCTAATAAAGGCATTGATTCATCTGACCATTCATTGAGAATTGGAGTATGTCAGAAAAATAGCTTTAACTGGTCAGTACTATTGAGGTGCAAATAGAACTCCAACTTGACATATAGAGTAAGAGTGTATATTTTCAATACACAACTTATCCATATAATGCTATAGGGCATTCTAACTTTTAGCTTTTCAACAAAACTCATTACATGCAATGAGTAAAGTGTCACTTCTGGCGAAAAACAGTAACTGTTAACTTTTTTTAAAAAATTTATTTATTTATGCATACAAGCTGGGGTACAGGCCAGAGGCGTGGGGCGGCAAGAGGGTTCACCAGAGACAGAGTGGGGAGCAGAACAGGCAGATCGACGGAAATACACTGCTGAGGGGAGCAGCAGGCAAGGCAGGCGAGGTCTGCTGTGCCATGTGGGAATCTCCCTCGCCAAGTGTCTAACTCGCATCGCAGCTGCTGACAGCTCCACAGCACAGTGCTTAACCACTGCGCCACCAGGGAGGCCCAAGTAACTGTTAACTTTAAATGTGTGTAGATATTCTTGTATTATAGATTGTTGATGTTAAATATTTGTTAAATTTTTATACTTAATGTATTTTTCAGTTTTTGATGCAACAGTTTTCTCTCTGGAAATTTTATAGGGGTTTTTAAATACAACATGAAAAAGTTGGAAATTGTTAAGCACCGTATATGCTTCTAACACAAACATGTGAAATATTAAAGAATTAAGGAACTGCACATTTGAAAGTCCTAACCTTAAGGGAGAGTCCATTTTCTTACTACATTTGTTTCTTTGAATTGGTAGTCACTTGTCTTCATATCAGATGAAAATCACACCCCTGTCCTCCGACTTTGATTGCTGAATCTTAGTGCTGATTGAATGAATTGTTCTCACAGAACTCTAGGCCTGGGGCAGTTAAGTTTTCTTGGTCTTTAGCCTAAGGAAATATGACCCTCTCTAGAAGTACTTCCCATCTGCACACATGAAAGGACTCTGTCTTTGACCATTACAATAGCTTTCTGCTTTCCTTTAAGAAAAGTTTTGTAAATCAAAAAAACTTTTGTAATGTGGTCCTTTAATCTCTCCTTGCTTCTTACTCTTTTTATTTCAAAGTTTAATCAAGAATTCTAACATTTCACAAGTTGAAAAAAATGAAATGCTTGTCTAATATAAATTAGAACTCAATTATATAAGACAAAATATATCTGCAAGTATCACTGTGTTCTTTTCTCTGAGGGAAATAGAATTTATTACTGTTTTTAATGGAGAGATTCTATTTGAGATTACTGTATCTTCCTGGTTAATCTAAGATGAAGCAATGAAATTTTAAATATTCTTTTTACTCTTTATAAACTAATACATTATCGTTGGTTAATAGTTAATCGTTTGGATTAAATCATATTGGCATGTTTTCAATAAAGAACACTAGAAAAAACAGCTCTAGTGGACCTGTTGTTTGATCTGTTACTCATTTGACTATTGCATATAATATAAATATAATATGCCCACAGTTTTGTGTTTGGTCTTTATAAGTAGCTGAGTTAGTCTTACACTCACCAAAACAAAACTCAATATCTAATTGTATGTATTTCACATAATGTTGGTTATAAGTTAGGATGGTCAAATCCATAAATGCATTTGATAATAAAATATCAATTATTATTCTTTTTTTTCATAGCAGAAATGCACATATATTTATCTCTAATTTCTTGTTTAAAGAATAATGTAATTCTAAATATACCATTTAGTTTCAAATAAAAGTAACATTTTTTTCCAGCTGTCCTATTTAAACATCTGTGCCTCTTTTTGAGTACTGTTTTCTGTTGAGTACATTCAATAATTAACTTTTTGTAAGTGAGGAGAGTTGAAGAAAACTCGCGACATTATTTCTAGCAAATTATCATGTGAGAATTTTAAAGGTTAAAATTTTTATGGCAACCTTTAACTTATTGTGACTTATACTTTTAAAAAAGTTCATTCCCTTTTAGTCACACTTGGGTGCCTTAACTAGTTAGCTAAAATTGATGATATGATCGCAAACACAATGTGTGCTGGTTTGAGTAGGAGGAAGTGCTTTAATGAAACAGAGGCTTAGATTCTGTTTAAACACCCTGTCTTCCATGCTAATCTCCTGTTTACAGTGATCCATTACGAATATTTAATGGTAGGCAGTAGGCAGACCAGAATTAAAGAACATATGGGTACAGTTATCCTGGTTAAAATGGTCAACGTGCCTTGTATTGTGTATGGAAGATAACAGGACAGGTGGTAATCCATCTTCACAGAGTGGAGACAGCCGGTATTTTCTGTGAGCTGAAGCAGTCTTTTCCATGTAGTCTTACCTCACTGCTGATATGTTGCTTATTAGTATAATCTAAAACATACGCTGATGTTAAAATACATTCTATTTCTGTTCAGTACAAAACTAACTTGTGAGTTCTGCATAAATTAATACATACATATCTAACTTTTCAAATTGAAAAAAATGAAGTTTAATTGTGTAATTGTTTTTTTTTTAATTTAAGGTACATTTTTTAAACTAGGCTTTTCTAAAAATTATTTTTCTTTGAACTAAGTCAAAGAACTCTCTTCCTATGTTCATTATTTTCCAAAATTACAGAGTTATTAGGGGAATTATTTCTAACCATCAAATTGTATTTGTATTTTTAAAAAGGTTCATCTCTCATTTAAATTTTTTTCATTTCTTATATTAAAGAAGAACTCATTAGAGATATGTTGGAATCAAAATAACAGAATATTTTAGTGTCTGCTCAATTTTTTTTTTCTGCTTACTTTGTTATAAAGTATGAAAAGAGATCAAATGTGTTGGATTCTCAGTATATTGAAAACTGTAGCTCCATGTAGTTTACAGGCCGCCTTCAAATACTGTAAAAATTTTGACAGGACCTTCAATTGCAGTGGCCATATCAATTGATTCAGTCTATCACAAAATTCCCCAAAGGCAAGTTCAGGTTAAAGTTCAGGTTACTAGAGCATGATGTTCTTACTCATTTTAGTAAGATCAGGATCAGCAGTTTCCAGTAGCACCCTAGATATTATTTCCATCTCTGTCCAAGCTTTATATAGTCTTTATCACTAATGCTGTTTCTGTTTATAAAAGAAATAAAGCTATTCACAAAGTAATTTGAAAGAAATAGCTAGGGGGTTCAGCATATGCATTGCATTCTTTATCAAGAAATGAGTGTTCTGAGTTTTTCTTAACTGTTCAAGTTGTTTAGTAAATTTTGTGACTTGTACACCTCTTTTTTGTCCTCTACAAATGGAGACTTCCAACCTACAGATTAATAATAAATCAACATTTATTCATCATAGTTGGATAGTTATTCATCATAATGGATTCCATTATTACTTCCTTAAGTTCTTTTTTGTCTGTGGCTCCAAGCCTTCTGTTGCAAATTTCTTTTATTTACACGTTTTTGGAATAGTTGGCATTTTAAGTACAGTGACAAACTGAATGATCTTTTTGACCTGACTTGTTTCTCAGAGTGTAATTACCCCCAAACTTCCTTTATCTTCAAGTATGGAACAGTAGTTTTCAAACTCTTGCATTTGTCAGAATTACCTGAATAACTTGTTGAAACCTGTTGCTAGGTACCACCGCTGTAACTTTTGATTAAGCAGGTCTGGGATTGGGCCTGAGATTTTGCATTCCTAACAAGTTCCCAGGTGGTTCTGATGAAAATGTGATTCAATGACCACACACTGAGAATTTCTACTCTTGAGAAATACTTTTTTAATTTTGCTTTCAGCATATTTCAATTATTAACACCTTTCAAAAATATGATCCCTAATATAATGGGAGGATTACCTAGATAATACCTAGAATATTTGTCATAGCATATGAGCAAACCATTGTAAAAACATTTGCTTGGTTGATTTGGGAGGGGCATTTATGGAAACCACTTTATTTCCTTCCACTTGCCATTTCCTTCTTTACCCCATTTCTTTCTGTCCTCATCCTCTTCATCCACATTGGAGCTTTCTTTGAGATTTCCCTATCAACTCTTTTACCTAATAGCATTTCATAGATTAATTGATCTTTTTAGAAGAAGGATCAGTTTTGATATTAGTGGTATTGGAAAGACTAAAACCTGATCATTTTCCTTGAGATGAACTCTACAAAATTACCAAATCCTTAGGTGTCCCTACATGTGATTTGAAGTCACTTTTACTGAGGAGTAAAAAGAAAGTTGTGGAAACTTAAACATACTTATATAACACCTCTATATAGTATGTATGTATGTATGTAAAGAAAATGATGTGACACTGCTGAAATATGTAAAGTGGCTTGAAATTTCAATTTAACTGACTTTATGCTATAGGACCATTCAGGAGCCTTTCTTAACATACACAGTTGATTTTCCTAAACATTGAAGATCATTCATTTTGAGGTTTTCATTTACTAACCCCCAATTGTACTTTCATTAAGAATAAAGAAGTCCTTTATTGGTAAGTGGTATAATAACAACACTTAAGAGTATTTTGATACCCATATTTTCTTTTCTTAATGTCTTCACAAAATGACACTATAGGTATCTGCCTTAACATTAATTATAATTTAGAGAGTTTCAGGGTCAAACAATTTTATCCTATTTTTGAAGAAGCATTGGATATTACAATTTAAATTATTAGAATCAATTAAAACATGTATTTTGATTACAAAGCCTATTTATACTGCAGGCATATTTAAATTGCAGTAAGGCAAAAATAATATCTGGTGACAAACAATGCTTCTCCTAATAATGGTGACTTTTCCCCTTAGGTCTTTCTCTTGGAATTTCTCTCTTTGTATCATTGATAGAAATGCCAAATGAATACCTGTTTTCAAAAGGAGATAAAAATAGCAATTTATTACTTTCCGTTTGATGATTTTTTGAATTTATTAGGAGGCCTGAATATTCACAAATTGCAAATAAATTTTTTTTCTGCCAGGAAAACAAACTATAATCTTTCTTGGAGAATAAGTAATTAAAGAAATGGTGTTTGTTTCTCTTAAGACACTGCCTTAAGCTGAATATGTCTACCTTCTAATACCAAGAGGAATAACTTTTGTGTTTGCAATGCTTGAGCAAGAATCTCATCCTTTTAGCAGTATAAGACTCATATTGGCTCCATTTTTTTTTCTGAATCAATTAAATAGACATTTCTAACTAAGTCCTGTGAATATGAGAATGATTTTGTATATACATGACCATTTTCATCCTGATTCTCTAAACAATTCCAAAGTGAATGTTAAATGTAATTTTCTATTTAGAGAAGTTTGTGTTCTACATTTCTATTATCTGTGAGGTCAACTGGAGTTTGACTTTCCCAAGGTGCTCATGGACTCCAGATAAAGAGCTATTGAAGCTACCTATCTGATATGCAGACCCTGTAAGTCGCCATTGTTAGAAGCATGGATCTTTAGCAGATTTTCTTTCTGTCTTACCATCTGTATACCTGCAATTTAAATAGTTTTTGTAATTAAAATAAATATTTTAAAGATTTAAGTTTCATGTTCATATTTTCAACTTATTGTAATTGTTTTAATGTTCATTTTCAGGAACACTTTAAAACTTACTTTTGTATTAACTACAAAATATTTTTTAAGTTTTGATTCATCTCTTGAAAAACTTACCAAATAAGTCTCTTAGGAGGATTATAGCAAGTTTAGATTGCAGTTTACTCTGATGTTCAATACAGCTCATGCATGTTTTTAATCTGTAGAATAAAAACGATTTTTTACCACTGTACAGTATATCCTTTTAATGCCTCTAGCAGCTGGGTGTAGTGGAAAACTAAGGTTAAGTATTAGCATAAGGGATGCAATATTGTCTCTCTTTCCAAAGGGGAACAATTTACACAACATATGATTTTAATGAGCTCAGAAAGTGGTAAAGGAAAAAGAACCACAATTAGTACCAAATACAGTAGTTTTTCTAGGCATAGCCAGTTTTTAATATATTCATTTTAAATGGCTAGTTTGACTTATTGGTAATCTCCAGTACATTGGAGTCATCACTTGTAAACCTGTGTTTTACAAAATTGCATATTTACCACACAGTACAAGTCTCTGAAAGACATTGATGTTTAGCAGCTGCCTTAGTTTAAAAATTGTTCCCTCTGGTCACTAGATATAGTAGGAAATAACTAGTTTTGTTGATGATAGGCTGTATTGGTAAAAATCAGATTTGCATTATAGCTACATACAGATAAATTGAATAAGGAAGCTTTCTGGATTTGGTAATGGCTACATCATGATGTATTAATTAAAAGATCCATGAGGTAGTATGTGTTTTATACTTCCAATATCATTGCTCAGTGTTAAGTTAGTTATAAATATATTTCTTAATAATATACTATTTATTGATGGAAATCAGCTACCATTAGTAATCTCATCACATTTTAAAAAAGTAAAGCTTTAAATTATTTCAAATTTTGGCGCAGCAGTCATCTCTTGCCTCGTCCGCTGCTCCCCTCAGCAGTGTATTTCTGTTGATCTGCCTGTTTTGCTCCCCACTCTGTCTCTGGCGAACCCTCTCACTGCCGCATACCTCTGGCCTGCACCCCAGCTTGTGTGCATAAATAAATAAATCTTAAAAAAAAATTAAGTATTTCAAATTTTATACAGGTTGCTATCTTAGAATCTCTCATTTCTTTGTTTTCATTAAATGGTACTTTTTTTGAGTGGCAAGTAGCTTACTTATAAAGCAGAATCAAATGTTTACAAATGATTATCTTTACTCCTTTTAACTGAAGAAAAAATTTTTTTTTATTTTAAGAAAGCATTTAATATTAAGATTTAAAATTATAATTCCTTCATTTAAAATGCTTTTTATGTACCTACTTTTCTCCTCTGATAATACATGTTATGAAATATGAACACTTTTCTTGGATCTTCTTTTGTTTTCTACTGACCATGAACTTTTAACTGTCAAACATCATGAATATAATCCAGAAGTGAAGGAATAAAGATTGGAGACTAATATGAATTACATCAGACTGCTCTGGATCACCAGTGCAATTTTTTTTTTCTCTTCTGTTTCCTACTCTGTGCAAATGGCCATCTCCTGTATGTCAAGTGTATAACTAGCACTACCAGGTACAGTTGTGTAGTGTGTTCACTGCACAAGGTCAAGAGAACAAATGGAGGCTATAATCTACTGACTTTCTACCTTTTTGTCAAATTTGCACAACTGCATATCCAGGACAGAACTCATTTTTATTCTGCACAATTTTAGTAAGGAAATCTTGAACAATTTGCACAGTTAGTACATTTCCCTTTGTTCATATGCCAGATTCATTCATTCATATTCTTTTAGAACAATTCTCAAAGTTTTGTCTGAGAATTTTAGGGACTCCACAGGTCAAAATCATGGATGGGTAAAGATCATTCAAATTTCAAGATAAAACAGAGTTTTATTGTAACAGATTACAAAAAGTTCATTGATGTGGCTTCAGATTTCACATTGCCACTAACTTTTAAAGAATTGCCACATGTTGGGTATTGGTGTAGTATGAAAGAAGATATCCACAGTTATCTAAAAGGCTATTAAAATACTCCTCCCTTCTCCAACTCGATGTCTTTGTGAGGTTAAATTTTCTTCATGTATTTCAATGAAACAACATATTGTGCCACACTGAATGCAGAAGTACATGAAAGTAGACATTCGGCTGTCTACTCATTAAACCAGACATTTAAGACAAAGCTGCAGAAATGTAAAACAATGTGTGTGTGTTTTTTTTTAACAGATCTTATTTGTCTGGTAAAATAGCTATTTTTCATGAAAATGTTATTTATGTGGACATAAAATGGGGTCATTTTTATTTTTAATTAATTTAATAAATATTTGAAATTTTCTCCAATTTTAATTTCCAATATGCTAAATACCAATGGATGCAATTTCCATAAACAAAAGCACTTTGAGGTCTTCCTAGTTTTTAAGAGAGCAAAAGGATCCTTAGAACAAAATTGGAGAAGAGCCATTTTAAAGTACCAGCATGTCTAAGGTTCCTTTGTTAGTGATTATAGTGATGTTTTAGGTGTGAGAGCGGGTGTACATATATATAATTGACCTAGGAGAATTGCATATCTTAGGAAAAAGGAGTCTAGCCCTTCTATATTTCAAGGATCACTTCAGCTTTCACATTTGATTCATCATGAGCTGGTCTACAGGTGCAGATGTGTTGACTCAACTCCGCAAACAGAGAAAGAAGCTGCATCATAAAGGCCATGTCAGTGGCTGTCAGGGTGGTTTTAATTAACAGTAAGGCACTATTGGTCCCATGTTGTGTGCACTTCAAAATGTTAGTTGTCCATTGAGATGGTTCACAGATGAGGCACTGCATGAGCCTAGTTGAAATGCAGCTGTGACATATGCTTTTTAAAAGCAGATGGAGGAAGGAGTTTTGGGCAAATTATTTTATGTGAATTAGAAACTATTTTATGAGACATGTTGGACAGCTGGTCTATTCATAAGGATTGTCAGAGAAAACCTAATATGGCAGGGATAACCATGAAAGAGACCCAGGAATAAGAATGTGTGCTTATTGATAGCTAATTTGTGTATGTATGAAACATACATACATAAATAGAATCAAACAGAAAAACTCCACATTTACAAGATTTTTACACTTTGTACATTTTATGTTGACACACATAATGAAATAGTTTACCAACATACCAAATCTTGACTATCAGACCATTAGGTGTACAAGGCCATCTATCATAGTAATTAAAGCACTGACTTAGAAGTCCGACATACTTAGATTCAAATCCTGCCTCCGGTGATTACTGATTGCGAGTGTTGGCTAGTTACGTTATTTTATTGATGCTCAGTTCCTTCATCTAATAACAAGTAATAAATACTATTTCTCTTAAAAATTCATTGTGAGTAATAAAATATACTTAAGTATGAATGAAGTATAGTATCTTTTCAAAGTGAATCCCTGATAACACTATTATGTGTATTTACATGTATATTTTTTCTACATCTGTGCATCTCTCAATTTAGTGTTTGCTAACAATAGAGCTTTAATGTTTGAGATTTCTCTTTCTCGCCCCCATTGCCCCCGAAGTTTCAATGTTCTAGGCTATCTTAGAATCCAGAGATATGTTCTGAAGGCAGAAACTACAGGGTTCGTGTTGTGACTATGCATTTTGAGGTGAAATAATAACTTTGTAAAGTTTCTTAGAAAGAGGTACTGAAGTCAAATTAATTCATAACTAATAATAATATGAATTTTCATAATTTAATGTTTTTAATTTAAACAGAAACTCTCATTCTTCCTACATCATCCTTATGCTTTAATAACTTAAACTTGTTGAGAAAAACCTAGGGAATTGTATAGAAAGAAGACCCCACACAAAAGTAACTTTATTATTTATACCATAGCAAGAGATACCCTAATTGAAAGAATTTAAATTGAGTTTATTTGGAAGCAAACTTGAGACACAATGAGAGCATAATAGGGGATTTTTTTTAAAAAAATATTTATTTATTCATACAAGAGCTGGAGTGTAGGCCGGAGGTGTGGGAAGGTGAGAGGATTCACCAGAGACAGAGTGGGGAGCAGAACAGGCGGACTGATTGAAATACACTGCTGAAGGGAGCAGCAGATGAGACAGGAGAGGTCTGCTGCGCTATGTGGGATGCTCCCTGGTCAGGGATTGAACTCGTGTTGTAGTGGCTGCAGATAGCTTCATAGTGCTGAGACTTAACCCCTTATACCACCATGGGGGCCCCATAATAGGGGATCATTTTTTTCACTTAATACAATTTAATAAAAATGAATTGTTAAATATAGACACATTTACATAAAGTAGAAATTATTCTACTAATTGTGGTCTGTTATTTTGCTGAATTCTAATATGAGGGAGCAACAGCATGTTTGTGTGTGTGTGTGTGTGTGTGTGTGTGTGTGTGTGTGTATTGTATACAGATAAGGCCATAGCACTTGAGTTCTCAGGTGGTTGTTATCATTGTCCACCTTGTTACAGTATTTATGAAGAGAATGGCATTCTGGGAGTAATTTTTTTCAGCCCCGACTCATAATGGATACAAGTACAGTATGGTAGAAAATGGGATGTCAATGTTTGGCACCTTTTTTTTTCACTCCAGTTATAATTTTGCCAGCAATAGAATCATTAGAACCAGGAGAATTGAAGAGTGATCTCAGTGCAGTAAGCTGTTGGATGCATTATCTATGTTGAATATTTTTTTAAAGATTTATTTATTCATGCACACAAGCTGGGGTGCAGGCCAGAGGCATGGGGCAGTGAGAGGGTTCACCAGAGACAGAGTGGGAAGCAGAACAGGCAGATCGACGGAAATACACTGCTGAGGGGAGCTGCAGGTGAGGCAGGAGAGGTCTGCCATGCCATGTGGGAATCTTCCCCGCTGGGCATCGAACTCAGGTTGCCTAAGACAGCTCCACAGACAGCTCCACAGCATAACGCATAACCTCTGTGCCACCAGGGAGGCCCCGTGTTGAATATTTATAATGGATTAGTTTTGTAGTACTATAAAAAGTACTATGTATGTAGTACATAAAAGTTTGTCAAATGAATTGTTTTATTTTACTCAGTATTGCTATTTCATTAATAATATTATCACTTACGAATTTCTAGTAAGTGCACTTACACCTACTGAACTAATTCACAAATTTGGATATGAGCTATACATACATATGTATGTTTATGTATGTGTATATAATACATACTCACTAATAAATTAGTGAGTAAATTTAGTCATCTAAAGGTATTATTATTTTCAAATCGGTTGGCATTTAAATACTCTGTCTCTGTTCTAAATATGTCACATGGAGGTCTCTGTTACTTCATAAATAATCCTCTGAGGTAAAAATCATTGCTTCTCTTTTATAGATGAGGAAAATACCACTGGTGTGTTTAGTTAACTTACCCTAAAATCACAAGTTAATGACAGAGCCTGAATTTGACCAAGAAAATGCAACCTATTCTTATTTACTCAATTCTTCCTTTATACATTTCTCTAATATAGCCAATACAGCCTTGCATGACATACTTCTAAGCTTATTTATAATTGCTTCAGTGATCTTTTAAGAAGTAGATCTAAATTTGCTGATTTAAAACATGTTTTAAAAATAAAGACTAAAATAAGTGTGGTGTCAGATTTTTTCTTCCTTTCAAATGCTTTTATATCACATATCCCTTTGAAGTTAAGCTGGAAGGCAGGTGTTGGATATGGGTGCTTTTCGGTACAACACTTCCAAAAATAAAGTAGACTAAATATGGAGAAAGCATTCAATTGTTTAGTAGTTAACAATTTCTGTTGGCAAATTTAAAACCGTAATATTGATGGTATGTGATGTGTGTGGCATTGAAGTTATAAAAGAGGCTCTAATAGAATATACCTCATTGACAATTACATTAATGAAAAGGTAGCAAATGTTAATTATATACTATTTCTGACTTTTACTTACATATTTGTCTATATTTAAAGAGAGTTATGTTTATGTTTGTCCCTGTTAAATTGTGATTTCCTTTCCTTTATGAGCAAGGTTCTTAAAAACCTATATATATTAAAAGCAATTTTTCAAAATCTTTTTCTACCACCATAATGATATCTTAATGACTTGGGAGCAAAAGAAAATTATAGGGAAAATTAAATTCTGTAACTTGGAATTTTAGGAAGATACGAGAATTTCATCTCTACCAATGTATGTTTGTTATTTTTCTGTTCATTAGAAATGTTACATTAATTTGCTTTCTTAAGAAAACAAAATGTAAATTTTGTTACCTAAGACGTTATTCCTTGTATACTGAAGTCAACAAAGGATAATTCCAAAGAGATAAGCTTAGATTTCAGAAATTTCTATCAACTTATCTTTGTAACCACGAAGGGTATTTATTCTCTATTAAGGTAGTATGGATAAGAGAATTCTTACCCATAATTAATTAAACGAGGTTAAAATTGTTTATTTGATTTTAAACATGATTTGATACTTTAGTGCACCTCTGCTTCATCACATAGTAAACATGTTAGCATAGAATTTAATTAATTAAGGATATTTATAAAATACTAGATATTTACTTCATAAAGCGTAGAAAATATTTTACCCTTACAGTAGTTCTGAAAATCACAAAGTTGCCACTATATCAAGTGGTCATAGATTAGTGGCACTAAGGGATTGCCTGACTTCCATTGTTGTCCGGACTGTTGTTTATTAAGGATTCTAGAATGTGAGATGAGCTTGGGAGTCCAGTATCAGAAAATAAAGCACAATATTCTGGAGAGAACTGTAAAGGTCTAAATTTCATCAATCTGATCATTCTGTTTGTCCCCTTCCCCCCAACTAAATGATAGAAAGGAAACAATAGAAGTAGCCACTGTAATGGAAAGATGGACAGTCACAAAAGTTATTAGTGTAGACATTTGATGGGGCCTAATCTACCTATGGAATACTGTATTCTGTCAAGAAAAGAGAGCTAATGCATCTTCTAAATATCAAAAGACAGGAGCCAATTTATGCCTGTCAGGCCTCACTTTTCGCAGATTTAAATCACTCTTGTTAGAGAAAGATACATTACTCCCATTGTAGTCAAATTTCCCTTGATTTTAGTCAAAAGTAATTTTAAAAGCTTTCTGACAATTTAAAAGAGCATTTTAAAATAAATGGCATTATTTCAAAAATCCCCACTGGATTGCAGAAATTATCTATAATTAGTAGTAAGTTTTGATATTTTACATTGCTTTTCCTTTATATTTACTATATTTAAAAGTAAAATGTCTTCAAGGCATACTCCCATCCATTATTAAATCTATTTTCTTCATAAATGTTCGAGTTGTATAAAAGTTTGCCCTTTCTAATCTGAGTGAACTTTACGTGTTACTATTTTTGTTATCTGAATGAAACTCCCTGATGATATTTCATTGGTTAATTGACTTCCTAATATTTGCAGGTGTGGCATCTGCAGTGCTCTTGATTGTCATGGCATAATGAAATTGTGACCTGGTAGACATGAATGTGGGTATTTCCCCTACCCATTGTATTTCTTATGCAAGCAGTAGATCCTAGTTACTTCAGGTCAGCATGCCATTGTGTGCAAAATTGCATACTGCATTGGGCCAGATGAGACATTGCCATACATTGCTCATGAGGATGCAAATTGCCACTTATCTGAAAAAGATTCTCACACTAAATGAACAAGCAATTTCTCTCTCTGTTGTAAGGCTGTTAATGTCTCCATGGAAGGATAATGAGAAAGAGACAGATGAAGTGAATAAAGGTGTTGCATTTCATTTTCTATTTTGTCTTTTTTATAACTTCTATCAAATTAATACTCTTATTTGTTCCCAATTTTTGGCCTTTCCATTCTAGAAAATAGCATTTGTTTTGTAGATAGAGAAAACATTTTAATTTTACATTGTTGAAATATAATGGTTAGCACTGTAACTTAACACTGTAACATTTTATGTTTTTAAAGATAATATAAAAATCAATTTGGAAACATTAAGTTTTCAACACTCAAAAATCATAGGTGAACATCTGCATGCTTAAGCTTTACCCATATACAATCATTTTTAAAAATGTCTCTAGGCAAAGATAAAAGGAATAGAAACTCTCCTCCTTGAAACTGCTGTTTTCGTTTAGCTAAATCCAGGACCGATCCTAAAATGTTTAATAAGATTTAGTTTTAAATGTATTAATATAAATATTTTAGTTAATTTGGCAGCCCAAATTTTCATTAAAAACATTGCATAAGTTCTTCAATCAGATCTAATGTTTAAGTTTATATTCTTTGGCCTACTAAAATACTTGGAATGTTTGATATAATAATTTAAGACCCATGAAACTATACATATATTTTTTGGCAATTAAATATTTAGCAGTGATTTTCTACCTTCCAGTCTGTTTATATACCCTGAGAATAATAAATTATAAAATAATAAATTTATTAAGAATATCATTGGTAAACCAATTTAAATATTAATGTAACAACTACTTGTTAATATATGCTGGTACTGATTCTATCTTTAAGAAGTGCAATTATGTGTAACTGAACTTTCTGTTTTCTTGTGGTTTGAGCCTTAAATTACCAAGTCTTCTGGTTTCAGTGTTTTTCCTGGGGCACAGATCATATTTCTTACTGCCAAAGTCCAGAAATAATAGCCTCACACATTGAGAATCCCAAAGGCCTTTCTGCCTGGTTCCCAGAGAGCAACTGCAGTGCTTCAGACTGTGTTTATAGACAAGTCCCAAAGCAACACCAATGCTGTTGAGAATAATTTTATTTCAGAATGCAGTTCATAATTATCTGCATTTATCTCATTGTCTAAATTTCTACTGGTAACCTGTCAGGTTGACAACTTCTTAGAGGTTATTTATTCTATAAGATGTCAAGTTTTCTCAGTCATACTAATTTTTAAAGGAGATTATCTCTGTTTAATAAATAAGCAAAAAGGAGGGAAATGTTGACTTAAAAAGCTATAAATATATGTATAAACTGATATTTCTTCAGTCATTTAAGTGATAGTATAAGGTTACTATCAGCTTTTTAGCATACAATTGTTATTTTTAATGCATGTCTTTGTTGTTGCTTCATAGCAATGCCAGATTTACAACTGTTTAAAGGTTTATGTCAGACAGTAAGCATTCCCAATTTTCCCTGTTCCTCGATACTGTCTAATACAGAAGCAGAAGTATGTAAAACTAGAACTTAAGTCAAATATCTATAGAGCAGCGTAGCCATTCATCCTTCTATTGAGAGTTGAATTGCACACAAAAAAATCACTGTTTACCATTATTTAAAACATTACCATTGAATCACAGTCACTTCTTTAAGTTACTTGTTTTCTTTGCAAGGAAAAGAATCCACAGTTTTAATGGCCGTCAGGTATATGAAGTCACACAGCATGACATTTTACAAGAGGTAGGATTTTCATTGTCAGAAAATGTGCTCACCTTTTATGTTCTTCCTCAGCCTTTAACTGCTTTATCTATAAAAATAAAGAATCAAGGTCAAATACTCATTTATTTCATTCAGATGTAAAATTAAAAAAAAAAACACACAGCAAGGGAACAGACAAAATTAAATCACAAACCCTATATGTCTGACTGCAGAACTGAGGCTACCAGAGAGAGAGGGTGGAGGGTGGTCACCAAAACTCAAACCAGAAGTTGCCCAGTGGACTGTGGTGAAGAATTATGGGTTCTCTGGTAGGTTAACATCCATCTGAATAGGTGTGAATATATACCCCCAAACCATATGTGGTACAAAAACCCAATGTTATTTTAAAAGCAAAAATGTTTTGAAAAGTAGCAATTTGTGAAAGGTACAAAAAAGGTTAAAAGGAGCAGTATTGCTTATTCTGTGATCAATATAGATCAGAAGTATACTTACCGTTTTAAATTGGGCCAGTTAATGACTCAATAATTTGGTGATCATTAGAATACTAGTCCGGCACTGAACGTAGGGAGAAAAATTTAATGGAAAGCAAAAGAAAAGGACAGAAGCACTGGCTCATGACTTATGCCTGGAGTTTTGGGGCATGCTATGCCTTTGGTGCCTCTGGGCTGCCTATTTCTTGCTCTGCCCACTTCAATCTCTGGTTTCTTCCTTCTGTGTCTACAAAGTAACGGAAAACAGACATGATGTGTATTTGAATAAATAGACAATCATTTTGGGGAAATACATATATGTGTCCATATATATTGTATTTAGATTTGGAAATGAAGTGTAAAATAAACAGTTTTATAGTTTGTCTCAGTTTACTAACTATAACATATCACATGTGAGTTCTACCTTTACTATGTAAGTTGTACATTAACAAGCATTTGGTATATTCAAATCAAAAATCCGAAGAGCAATTTGTTAGAGCATTGTTTTGATCCCACTGAAGAACATAGATCTATCAGGGATAGTACTTTTAAATTTTTAACTATGATAATATCTTCTCCTCCTTTCTTATGTGGAATTATGAGTTGGCAATTTTTTTGAAGAAGTATGATTCATTTTGTTAATTTTCCCACACTGGGATACTATTCAGCTGTAAAAAATGAAGTTTTGCCATTTGCAACACATAGATAGAAATCAAGGGGATTATGTAAGCAAAATAAGTCAGAAGGAGAAAGACATGCCAGATGATTTCACCAATATGTCTAATATAAAGAAATAAAACAAAAGAACAGACAAAACAATCCCTAGAAATCTGAGTATAGAATTAAGGTTACCAGATGGGGAGAAAGGGAGGTAGAGAGTAAAGGGAGAGGGGCCCAATGAACTATGATGGAGAATTATGTGTACTTTGGTTGTGGGTGTGGTGTGGTAACATACATCTGAAAGAGGTTTGAACCTATACTCTTAAATCATACAGTGTGGTAAAACAAACATTACCTCAATACAGAAAAAATAAAGTGTATTAGCTTTAAATAAATATTATATTGCCCTCTAATAAATAGAAAAATAATGATAATCCTTTTAAAATTGTTTTCTTTGCTATACAGGCTGATTTCAAAAAAAAAGAAAAAAAAAAACAAGTACACACAAGTTCTCATTCAAATGTACTTCATTAATTTAAAGTTTTAATTAAAAATCTTTTAAGTTCTACAAAGTGATCTGATGAGCAAAATTAATCCCAACACAGATATGTGGATCACTTGGGATTTATAAGACACAAAGCTATTCCCAGTTCTGATTTCTAAACATGATACATCCTGGAATTGATTTCAAAACATTGATGGTTCCAAAATCCACCTGTACACTGCACTTTCTGGATGGCTTCCAGAAATACTGATGCTTGTGTCCCTGCCCCTCCCTCTGATTGTGAATAATTGAGTTTGCCTGTGACATGGACTTAAGAATTTCTAAAATTTAGGTGATTCTGTTAGGTCAGATTTTTGAATCACTACGTTAGACATTCGAGATACAAAATAAGAAGGGTGAGATAGTGGTCACTTTCAAAACAGTACCAAATTGTTTCCTTATGAAACGTATCTACAGATAGATAACAGAAACCAATGTGTATGTGGGAGGGTCTGTGCATGTATGGTTGTCCACATAACTGATAGAAGCAAATCAAAACATTGTTGTTATACCTTTGCTGTTCTGAAAACATCCTTGGCATAATGAAGTAGTGTAGGCCATGCATTCTTTCCGGGGATTGGTGATGCACCTAGTAGGTAATTGAATCCCTAGATGTTCATCCTTTGTCTTTTCCACCTTTCTTCCTATTCATATGTGAAATAATAAAGATCAGATTGACTAGGAATGCATTATTTGTTGCCATGATGAAATTGTCATGTTGATTGATATTTTAAAATTTAAACAAAGGGTAACATTTATCAGTCACTAACCAAAACCGCCCTGTCATGTAGTACTGTTACCCCATTTTATGACTGAGAAAACTAGCAAAGAAAGGAAAATGTAATCCTTTTGGGTGTGTTCTTTAATTTTAAATCAAGCTTAATTTCCTGCTACAATCAACACACCTATTTGAATTATTTTCCCTGTTTTAATAGAGAGAAGGAGCTGTTTGAGTTTTATGAATCTTGACAGCCCAGAGTATAATTGGCCAAAAGCAGCTTTTTTTATAGTTTTAGGTCTCTGATGGTTTTGATATCTTGAGCAGTTGAAGATATGTGAATGGTGATGAATAATTGCTTTTATCTAACAGGATTAATTAAACATCTATTCTTTCTATCTTTGAAAATTTGAAGATTATTCATAAGGGTATGACAAAATTATGGTCCTTATTTCTAGGAGAGTCTTAATTCAGAAAAATCACTCCTGTTGCCAAATAGGTCATCTGAAACACATCAAAAGTGTTACCAGATTTTTGTTTTAAAATATGTGATCGTTATTTCTAAAAATAGCATTTGGTTCAAAAGAAATGATGTTGGGAATTAAAACAACCACCACAACACAACCACTGCTTCCTGCTCAAATGGAGTTTAGTTGATCAACATTTGTGATGATGACGCAAAACCTTGCCAAGGCATAAATAATGTTTCCCTTAAGGAAAATGTTTTCTAATGGATGTACTCAAGTTGCTCGTCATCCTGTTAAACAAGAGACTGTTCAATTAATGCAATGTGACTTATCTTATACTTCTTGTCCTAGTGAACTTTATGATTTTTGTCACCTAATAAGACAGTGGAGAGAGATTTTTTCCAATGACAGCACTTTAAAGTGCATTTCAGAAGCAAGGATTCAATTTAATGCTTAAACCAGTCTGAAAAAACAACGAGGCCATTTTCCATTGATTAAACTCACCCCAACTTTATTTTTTCTGTCATCCTCCTTCCTTTCCTTTCCTTCTCAAGTTTACAGTCCCTGCATTTGTCTCTTTCTGCTGATCAGAATAATACATTTGCCTTTCATGAAACGCATGGATGCTTATAACTGTACTTGTCAGCAGCATTATTTTACTAACTGCTGAAGGGAACTGATTTGTGTCTGCATTAACACCCCTCACACTCCAAACCATCCTCCTCCGCCCCCTCCAGTGGCAGCTTCCAAACTACCAACTTGTTTCATGTCAAATGCATGTTGGGCCCTGTAATAAATCACTGATGAACAGCCAACTCTCTATTTCGGAGGTGCAGCTTCTGAGCATTGATTAATGTGATTTTTCAAGAATGGAACAATGGCCCATGTGCATATGCACAAGAAAAGCCCATCCACTGCAATAGATAGCTTTGTTCCCTGTGCTGCAACCTCTCTCTTATAGTGTTCTCTTTCTGGGCTTCACATGGACCTCAGCTAATTGATTAACAGAACCTTTAGATTGCCTGAGGTAGGCCTAAAACAGGGATGTAATCAGAGGTTTTGAAAGACTCCATTCTTGTCTTTGGGGATTCCTGCAGGCACATATGGCAGCCACAATAGGCAGAACAGCAAGGCTTCTAATTTTTGGAAATTTTGGTGCATTTCAATGATAATTTGCTTCTGTTCTATTACTCTTTTTCTTTAACCAAACTGGTTGTTCTTCTGTAGTTGACAGTATTTTTAAGACAAAAAATACATATGTTTTATTTTTCTATTGCCTCTGTATGATCATTCTTCTTTTCATTGAAGTGCTAAAGAAATCTGTTTTCTATGTTAACTGTTGTTTGGAAATACTGAATATCAATGGGAAATTAAAAATATAAACAACAAAATTTTGATGAAAAATGCAACTCAATTCAACATTCACCTAAAATATTTTTACAATTTATCAGAAGATTTAATATTAGGTAAACATTAGAGCATTATTATATATTTTTGCTTCTTTAGTATTTATATTAAAAATGGTAGTCAAGCAAGTAATTTTTCATTTATTTAAAATTTAAAAATTAAGTCAGAGTAGATATACACTAGTGATAATGACAGATTCTCATTTTTACTTATTTTTAATATCTTTGGATTTTTTGGTTGTTAGATTGTCATAGAATCTTGCTGAGGGAAAATTAATATACTTTCCTTTTTGTTTATTTTTCACAGTTAGAATCATATATTCTTTTAATCTGACCTTTGAATTTTATAGGAAAATGGACTCTACTCATTTGTAGACAAAGAAATTAAGATTCAAGTAAGTGTTGAAAAGATAGGACATTTCTGGCAAACCTTATCTCTGAGTATTCCAGAAATCTTATTAAAATATTTTAAGTGATCTGTTCTTCCCTTTTTATGGCAAGCAGTAAAGAAAAGAGCAGGGTTCTTATGGTTTTTCTCATAGTAATTCATGGTCTAGCAGATTCTCTCATTCAAGAGAGAAGTTTCTAATATCAGATTCTAGAGGAAAATCTGTCACAATATAACCGTTTTTAGGGTAGAAAGTTTGTATACTATAATAAAGTTTGTTTCTATGAAACAGGAAAGCTTAGGTAATTTTTTACAAAGGAAAGGTTTTTTCCCAAAATGTAATACATTGTTTTAACTTTGAACTCATTTTCTTATTAAAACTTTGATGATTAATTCTTAAATATGTATAAGAATTATTTATACTGTATACGTAATGTTATACTAGAGGCATGGGATAAATGTTAATAAACTATGCATGAGTTCTTGCATTGATTCATTGACGAGTGAATTCAGGATTTTAAGTTGAGGTCTTAAAAACTCATCTCCCAAAGAGCTGCACTTCCTAGGGTGTGAGTGGTAATGGGCAAGAGTGAGATGGGGAAGGGATAGATGTTGCAGACACTCTTCTCCTGCCCCAGAAAGAGGTGTCCTTTCCAAGAAATCCAGGATACTGAGGTGGGGTGGGGGTGGGGGGGAACAAAGGGCAATAGTGATGGACTAGAGGACTTCTGGAAACTTCTCTCCAGAAATTGAGTGGGCAGAGGCATCCTTTTTAATTAAATAGTTGATTTTATATTAGGAATTTAAAGAAACTCAAGTTGTATTAACTAGAAGTGGTCTGAGATATCTAAATGGCCCATTATACATAAAAATTAAAATAAGTTGTTCAAAAGTATAAACTAACATGAGCTAAATACTTTCTCCACTGACCCACCCACCAAAAATATTGTAGCCATTTAAATCAATTCACATAAGTGATTTTTTTCAGTCTTCCATTTGGATAATTAAGATGATGATGATGATGATGATAGATAGATAGATAGTATTGATGATTTTGACAAACTTTTATTGATCAATTATTATTTCAACCAATGGTACCAGACACTATATATAGATTCCGACAATTATACCATATAATACAATGTGGCATTTATTACTATCCCTATTTTAGATGAGGTTTAGCATAGTTATATAAATTGTCCAAGTCGATTATCCAACCAATGTCAGTGTTAGTCTTCTTACACCAAATCTTTCTTTCAGATTTCACATTTTAACCTTAATGTCTCAACTATACCTAAATAACTAAATTTATAATTCTCTTAAATCAAGGCATGATTTGTATCATAGTTAATTAGAACTGTCAACCCCCATAAATATCAGTTAGGAACTGATTCCTACCCTGTCTCAAATGAATCTTTTATTTGACAACCTCAATCATTATTTTCATCTATTCACCAATATTTATTATACTCTACATGGCAGGCATTCCAGTGAATGCCAAGTACATGGTATGGCAGAAAACAATAGTGCATGTCCTCATATTCTATTTATGTATTTTAATATTGAAAAAAAACCACAAGTGTTGATTTTTAGTGAGTTTGCCCACTTTCCCCCCCATAGGAAAGATCTATTTTGAGATGAGCAAATCATTGATTGTACCTTCAATGCAACAAAACAATTTCACTGAAACAACCTTATGAGTTATATAAAGTTGAAGAATTGTCTAATGTTTTATTGGTTACAAAAACAAAACAAAGTTTGTGATTGTTTTATTTGCTTTCGCATTCCATTAATGGTATCTTGGAAGAGAAGAATGCTTTCTTTTTGGTGAAATTCAATGTAATCATTAAGAAATGTTTAATTCCCTTTTATTAAAGAATCTGCCTACCCCAAGGTTATGAATATGTCCTCTGCATTTTCTTCCAGTAGGTTTATCATCTTAACTACTATGTTTACATCAATGATGTATATCAAATTTATTTTTGTGTATAGTGTGAAGAAGAGGGCAAACTTATTTTTCATATGTTTAGCTAGTAGTTCCTAGCATGACTTGATGAAGGAACTTTCCTTTCCCAAATTTATTGCCCTGGAACTCTGGTGAAATCAGTCATTATATCTATCTATATCTATATCTGTCTGTCTATCTATCTATCTATCTATCTATCTATCTATCTATCTATCTATCTATCTATCTGGTTATTTCCAGACTTTCTCTTTTGTTCCATTGATCTTGTGTTTGGTAGTGCCAAAAACAAATATGCAAACTTTCTTGAGGGGATGTTTTATGCAGATTTTAGAGTCCCTTCATAAATGACTTTTTTATTTGGGGGATTTTTTTTCTCCTTTTATTTCTAAACACTCCAGCAATTATGAGCCCCAGTCTCTTATATCTCAAGCTAATAAAACAGTAGCTTTCTACCTGAATTCTATGAATTCAAGTCTAACTTATTGCTTCTGTAGTTCTTAAGGAAAGGAGTACCTTCAGTGGAAGTTGTATTAATGTATAGCTTCCCATGTTAATATCCATGCAGTTCCCTTCTCTTAAGGTTGAATTCTCTTCATTTTTTACATGTTTTTAGTCACTCTCCAGTGCCTTTAAAGAGTTGTTCCATATATTTTGTCTCGAGTACATAGCAGTTATCTGTCTGGATTAGTTTAATTTAAACTACTCAGCCACTGCTGAAACTGCAACTATAACTAATTATCTTTGAGTCATTTATAATTGTCTCAGCCTTTTCTGCCTTGATTTATTTCAGTATTCTTGTATTGCAAGACTTTATTTCTCAGTGTGGAAAATAGCATTCAATATAAAAAAGAATTTAAAAATGAAACATTAAATTTCATCACTTGTTTAGTTGGAACAGGAAAAAAATATAATGTAAATATAATCAGCATGTAAAGTATCCAGAGAATGAAAAGCAAAATTAATTAAAATAAGTTCAGAAAATTTCATGATTAACAACAAAATACCTTGCTGCTTTTCTCCAATTAACTAATTTCACTAATGGGAATTTTTTGTTTATTTATAAATAGTTAGGAAACACCTAGTCTGCCCCCGAATTTTCTGAGTCTTAGAGATACAGCAGTAATCAATCGTCCTTTACAGATTTTTATAGTCTAGTGGGAAGAGATGAACCTTAAGAGAATAAGTAAAGCATATGATATATTAGATGGTGATAAGGGTTATAGAGGAAATATAAAGAAGTAAATGGGATATAAAAATGCAATTTGACTAGTGATGATTTAATTTAGAATAATTAGAGGAGGGCTCACTGAGAGGATGACATTTGAGCAAAAATTTGGCCAAAACAATTAACTAATGCACTATCATTAATTCCGAAAGTTGTATTTTTATTAAAGATTTTATGTCTTCCAATTCATTTTCTTCTAGATCCTAGCTTGTAATTATTTCAAAGTTTTACAAATTTCTCAATATATCCTTTTTTCGTGACTACCTTTCCTTCACTCGTCTTTTTCCTTACAGTTATTTTCTGTGTTCCATCAATGCAATGAGGCTTGTACTATCATGAACACACAGTTCCCAAGAAGGAATCAAAACCCAATATCATCAGTCTGCCCAACTGGCAGTGTACATGGCCATCTCTAATCTCGCCAAATTGCTGACTTCTAACATTTCTGCCTTACTGGGAGCAAACGTCACTTGTGCATCAATCACTTGAAGATCGTGTCCACCCTAATTAGAATCATGTTTGTGTGTGTATCCCATCATGCACATGTGTGCTTTCTCCCTAGTCATGATTCTCTAAAGAAATCAAGTTGGTGGATTTAGTTTAATTTTAGAGTTCTGTGTACAGTAAATGTGGAAATGTAATTTAATATGGAAAGAATGCAGTAGCCTCTAGTGTTTCCCAAATATGCTGTTGCAGCATTGTGAAAAAATGTGCTATCCTGGCTCATCTTTAATTCTTTTTAAAATTTATGAAATAAACACAAACTGACATATTGTGAAAAAAAATGTGCTTAATGTTAATATAGAACAAGGAGCACAAAACACTATTATTCTTTGTGTGAAAACTATTAAAACATTTTACTTCCATATTAATTTCATTTAGGATCACTTCTAAAAGCATCTTAGTAGAATAAACTCCTGAAAATACAGTGTTTATCATAGTCAGCTCTCTCTTACAAGCCTATTGTGTGAGATCCGTAGATACAGGCATCAACATTGCCTTTGAGTGAGGGTGTCTCTGTAGGGAATGCATCTTGTTGTCAAGAGGACTGTAGAATTGTACATTTTAAAGATCCATTGTGTACATTCTGGCTAGATCTAGTGTAACATACAAGAAACATTAACTCAAGAAGTGACCAGTTTGTTTCCTTTTTTTTTCCCCCTTCAAATGACTAAAGGATCTTAAGTCAGTCATAATGTAATAGCTATTTTGTGGCAACACAAAAAAGAATTTTTATAAAAATTGTATATTTTTTGGTGTTTTTGGAGGTTGGTTGCCCATGACCTGAAAGAGAGCCAGGTTCATTTTTCATCATGCTGTATGCCACTGCAAAATTGATCTAAGCTTCTCTATCTCTTTGAAGTCAACACAAGAAAGCAACCCAGAGGGCTCTATGAAATGTAAAGAACTACTGTTTCAAGGTGGAGAAAGGACTTCTATGATCTTGTTTGTTTGCTGACAGTGTTCATTTTAGGGTCAAAATGGTTACTTAATTTAAACTAGACTGATGTTCTAAAAAGTGCATGTTATTTTTCAGCAGTAAAAGGAATATTTGAAATGAGAATTGTTTTAGGACTATTATATTTAATAGTCTGCTACCACAGAAGGCTAACAATTATTGTTTTTAGTATCTTCCATAGTGTAAGTTTTCTCACTCTGATCAGGCTAGTTTCTGGAAAGTCTCGTACATATAAAAACTGCCATTTTGTAAATCAAACACTTAGCAGTATAAAAATAGTAAGAAAATTCATTTTACTGTAATCTCAGGTATAGAAACATTGTGATTAATCAAATACATTGTTATCCAGAGAAGCAATTTTTTATGGCTTATTTAAAATAAATGTTTTTAATTGGTCAAATCATTAAAGCTACATTCTAAGAAGGTTATACAGAGCAGCAACAAATTAACAAACACAATATCTATTGTTGATTTTGAAGTTCCATGTATCTGTGAAATGCAATCTCTTCATGGTCTTTCCATCCTTTAGATGAGAAGACTGAAACAAATGCTCTCTAGAAAGGAATTATTTTTTGTCAAAAATGGGGTCAGGTGAAAACATGGGAAGACTCAGCTTCTTATTCGGTCATGAAATGCGAAACAGAAATCTCAATTTAGAAGCAGCATTCAGTGAGTTGGCATAAAGCTTGAGGAGGAGGTGTTTGAACCCCCAAGGATTTGGAAGTGAGGTTTGAGCAGATCTTATTCAGATCACAAGGAACCAGGTGTGCCTGAGACTTATCTTATACCACATAATTATAGGATAAAAGCAAACAAAGCCAAACACTCCTGCATTGGCATGCAAGGGCCTTCATAACCTACTGTAATCATACCTGTCCACTTCTTCCTTCACCTCTGTCCACTCCTCTCCTCCACACAGTGTACAAAGAACTACTAAGTACTTCTGTGCTTGAATAGCTTGATACCTTTGTGTATGCTTTTGCTTTTCTGAAACGTGTGTTGATCTCTGAAATCATCTTGATAGAGTGGCTCATGCTTCAAGTGCTTGCTCAGTTGTCATTTGTTGGATGTCTTTCTAATTTTGTATCTGTTCTCTGTCCTTCCAAATTAAGTTAATCACTTTTTCGTGTGTGTTTGCATGCTAATTTATTGAGTATTAGAGAAAAGAGAACTAATGTTAGTTGAAGTCTATATGAATTTCATTGAATACTCTCAAAAGTCCTTTTAAACAGATAAAGTCTCAAAATAACAAGTGATGGAAAATATTTTTGAGCTATGGCTCTTTGCCTCCAAAAGTCCTATTATTCTTAAGCTATCCTATTGCCACCATAGCACATCATATTTTTCTCACGTTTTTGAGAATGTACAGAATTTTTCATCTCACAGGATATCTCATAACAGGTTAGAGTATTGTAGTGGAAGGTTCAAGAGTACAAATTTCATAAAAGACATAGACTTATATTCCATAATGGTGCCTACAGAAGACACACACACACACACACACACACACACACACACACACACACACACACACACAGTGAATCTATTCCTTATTTTTCCTCCTGGAATTGTCTCAGTCCAGGTTTATCTAATTTCTTACCTGGGCTATCGATTTCTAACTGATTTTCTTGCTATTTGTATCATCTTATAGAACTCCATCTCTACATTGATTGTGATAACTGATTTCTAAAATGATTGTCTGTTAAACAATAAAATAAACAATAAAATATATGTATCTTACACCATTCTCTATATTATAATCCCACAACGACTCCCCATCAAGCATATAAAATTATGTTTCTTTGCTTGGCATCTAGACACTCATTAATAACCTATGCAGCAACTAGTCACCCAGTGTCAGTAATATAGAAGAATGGTCCTTCACGATCTAAGCCTTCCCTTCCTTTTAATCTTCATTTTTCTCAGCCCTTTTTTCTGCCATCCTGTAGTTCTAGTGCTATCAGATGCTATGACTTTACACAAGCAGTTAATCTTCTTGTTCCGGTTTGCTGTGAAACAGTGGCCCAGCCAACCATTTTATGCTATGGACTTCAGACCTTCATTCACAAAAAAAAAAAAGACATTATATTCTGAAAAAAAAAAGAGACATATATATATCCTTTCTATATTTCAAAGCCATGAATCTAAGAGACTTTAGATATAAGGTGGGAAAGACTTTTAATGGTAGCTGGATTCTTGAATAAACCCCAAAGACTATATAATATAATTAAACATGCTGTGTAGTAACAAATCATTTACAGTGTACTTGAATAGGATGAACTGTAATCATTTAAATATGTCATGCTTGAAGATAAACAGGTATACTCTGCAGTGAAAGAGAACATTGAAAAATCATAGCAATATATATTTTATTGATACATGAATTTCCAGCATGCCACGTAAGTACATTTCTTTTTTTAACCAACAGAAGGTAGAAAATTAAAACTTTGAGCACAGATGTACAAGGGAAAAAACTTCTAGGAACTGAAATCAGTGGTTTATTTTAATGAATTTACTGTAGGGAAGTAAAACAGGTAAAAGAAATGTGGGAGGAAATAGAGTTTATCTCCAAAGGTTAAAAAAAAAAAAATCTGAGAAATATTTTCTCCCAAGTTTTTGGCAAAAATGAATGAATGAATGAAATAGGTAAATTGAAACAAGAATTAAGGAGGGGAGGAGGTAAGTAGAAGGAGCAGATCCCAGTATATAAATTGACTATTGAATGAGAGATTTAGGGCAGCATAGAATGAGATGGTGTGTAGTCCCTGAGGTAACAGAAAGATGGAAAGGAGAAGAAACATTTGGAAGATATTTCACCATGATGGCTTATGCTTGAAATGTCAGCTCCAAACAGCCTGTTGTATTTTGAAGTAAAAAAGGGTGAGATTTAGAAGATGAGAACAGAAACAGAAGGGAAGACAGGACTCAATGGTGGCTTAAATGTGCAGGATGGTCTTTGTTTCCAAAGCAGATGACTATGAGACAGCTTTCATTGTTTTAGTCAAAAGCTATCTACTGCTTCTTTAGTTTTACTATGGCCTTTTTTGCATATCAATCCTCCTACTGTTTTTAACCTTAATAAATCAGGTTACTAAGCACATAACATAGGGTACATGTAGATTCAGGAGACTGCTATTCTAACCTACACTTCTCCAATGTAATCATTTCTGTAACATTTTTCAATTTGAAAAAGGGTCCTAAATTTAAATTATTAAATTTATAGCTTAGGGACTCTAAAATCAAGGATAAGAAATGTACACAATTCACTTTTTTTTTCACATAACATTATTACTTTTTTTTAAGATGGAAAATCAAGGCTCAATTGCACATAAACATCAGCTGTAACAACATAAAATCCCCCCATCCATGTGTTACTGATTTACTATTCATCTAACAGTAATTGAAGAATTAGAATCCATAACCTCTATTTGTGTTTATTTTATTTCCATTTGATCTATTAGTACCATGCCCATTAAAACTATAATATTAAATTACTAACCTTTGTTAAAAAATTGAATAACTGTACTCTTATTGGGCGCCCATAAACTAATTTAAAAGGAATTTCTCTTTATCCTTGCCTATTCTTTTATTGAGAGTGCTTGCTGTATTATACCATGTCCCTGATGCAGTTGTTATTAAAATCTGCCAATTTTTATTCTTGGTGAGGAAGGATTCCCAATAGAAAAGAAAATAATGTGGGAAATAATACCTCCAGTTACAAAATTAGCTCACCTGACTTAAATTCAAGAAAGTACAGTACTTAAAAAAAAGATGCTGAATATCTAAAAAGTAATCATACTTTTCAAAATTGTACATTGAAAGAAAAATGCTTAGTTTTTATTTACAATTTTAGTAGTATTTTTTTTTATTTCTTCAAAATGTTTATTGCCAGATATAAATATATCCATACCCGAGACCAACAATTTCCATGGACTATAGAGGGAGAACAAAGAGCTATATGTTTATTGTGAAAACAGAAGTTTGTGAGGTGAATGCCCGGCGGGTAATGCAGACTGAGAGGGTTTCCCTAACATATATTCCCACCAACTTGGAGATGCTGAAATGAGTTGGTGAGATCTCCAGCAGTCTCCTGTCCTTAGTACAGTTCAGAATGCTCTCATCAATATTTCTTCCCACTATTAGAGAAACAAACAAAACTCATCTCTGCTGGGATTAATTTACTTCAGCTTGAAGCAATGAGCCTCCACTGGCAACCACTCCTGCGCTGAATAAGCAGCATCCTAGCATCTGTTGACAATATGAAATTGTTGCAGCAGCCAATATTTATAAGAAACGGCCTCCAGAACCCAAAGAGAATACACGAGTCAATAACCAGTAGTGTCTGACCACTGAAAGAATAGCATATAATTCTAGGATTATAAGCTATATTTAAATTGAGGCCTTTATCCCCCTTTGGATCAGAATGTGGAGAATCTGTGTAGACATAATTTTACTTGAAGAGACCTAGTTATATAGCTGGTTTGGGCTGAAAATGCCTGAAGTTACTTCCAGCTGGACTTGGATCAGTCTTAGGAAACCAAGACATAAATAGCTGTTCTTTAGCAGACTGGTCATTTCTGTTATCGAACATTGTAATTGGAATAGAAATAGAAAGAAAAAACATTTGGGTTCAAGGTGCCATAGATGGTGAAAAAGCAGAGACCTGGTGGTGATGGTGCCTTTGATTTGAATTTTTGTTGATATCACATATTTTTAGATGTAAAAAAAAAATAACAGTTTAGAGGGATTAATTGAAGTATTTTTCCCTTCAATTAATGTATCTATGATTAATATTATTAATCTTACTTACCACATTTTAATTTTTTTGGACCTTGTGTTGTGTGGAGAGGAAAGTGTACCCTTTTGAAGATGTGATGATGGGTTTGTGCTTATCCATCATCCACACTCTGTAAGGTGAAAATCTTTTCAGTCTATAAAGGGTACATTTCTTTCTGGTTATGCAATGCAGTGAAATTTCCCTACTCTTGTTTTGCATAATATGTTTAATTGTGGACCTCTTAAATAGCTGTGCAAATTTTAATCTAGTTGGTAGGACTGGTAGGATTTACATCAAATTAGATTGCATGATCTTTACCATTTAAAATGTTCCTAATGCAATAATTTTACTAGAATTTAAGGAAGAGCAGGCCTAATGAACAATGAGTATAATATCTTTTGACTTTTCTTTGTGAACTCAGTTTTTTCAGTTGAATTTCTGTAATTCATGGAGCATGAAATTAACATGATAATTAAATCCAAGTTCTATTTTGGATATTATACAGGGTCATGTATATGTGATACATCACCCTTGATTAATGATTATAGTTCAATTATTTTCTTTCAGGACAATTTAGTATCATTTGATTTTCTTTTGATTTTTCTATTGTGGGTATCAAATTCAGAAAAATTGATCCCTGCAGTACTGTTGCACACAGTAAATGACACTCATCAGTAAAATGTTACTTGAACTTATTATAATCAGATTCATGTGATGCCAAGTTTATTCTAAGGCTTGTGCTGGAGCATACATGCATATCAGAAAAAAGAGTGAATTTCCAAAGGGAGTGCTAGACAGCTACTTCCTGTGGGTTATTCAACTCTGAAGTCAACGCTGAATGCAAAGGGATAATTCTGGCTACCATTTTCTTTCCTTTTCTGAAATGGTCAAAGGGGGCATGTGCTTGAATACGTGAACCAGCAAAGTGTCTGTGATTCTAATCCCCTAATTAGACTATCGTGCACAGATGGTATTTCATTTTTCTTTAATGGATGAAAGCATGTGGTAATGATGTTCATGAATTTTTATAAGATTAAAAAATAGTACTTGAATTTTGCTTATATTTGGCTAACCTTCTATATAGGTCAAACCATGGGAAGAAAGATGTGTGAAATTTATACAAATAGCAGATGCCTTTTTAGCCAGACGGCTTCTAGGCATGATACATGTGTAGACACATACACAATTCTCACACATGTGCCAATACAGATCAAGTATATGGCATTTAAGAATTTGGAATATTTTGGTGGGTAAAATATTTTTTTTCATAAGTCTTCTATCCAGTCTGTAATAGCATAGGCATTATAAATATTTGCTGCAAATTTCTTTGCTGCATTTTTTAATAATTTGTATTAAGTCCAACATAACATTAAGAGGAAATCTGTTACACACACTACTTAATTTAACTTAAAGTGTTTTAGGCAGCAAAGCAATAATGTATTAAGGGAAAAGTAAACAAGTGTAAGGATGAGGCAATGAACAGCTTTAAATGGGAGCAACAGTCTTTTGATACAAATGCAGTGATCGAGCCTCCCTGGTGGAGCTGTCTGCAGCGGCAACACGAGTTCGACAACCGGCCGGAGAGATTCCCTCATGGTGCTGTAGACCTCTTCTGCCTCTCCCGCTGCTGCCCTCAGCAGTGTATTACAGTAAATCCTCCTGTTCTGCTCCCTACTCTGTCTCTGGTGAACTCTCTCACCACCCCACACCTCTGGTCTGTACCCCAGCTTGTATGCATAAATAAATCTTAAAAAAAAATAAATGCAGTGATCTACTTTTATTTATGTTTAAAAGATAACTTCTACCCCAAAATGGCTTAGGAAGTATAATTTTTTTGTTTTTAATTGCCATTTTTTTGTTATCTGCATACTATGTAGAAAAGCAGGTATTTTCACTTGAATTATAAAAAGCAGTATTAAAGTTTTGCTTTGCAGAACACCACATGGATTTCCCTATGTATTCTTTTGAAATTAAATATGGGTATTGATAAATGATTTGTAGATGATGGATAAAATTTGACTCAACATAATATACTTAGCTTAAATATGTTACTGTTACTTTTTATTACCGAGAAAGTAATTGGTCCATTTTATATTGGCTGAATGTTTCCAAAGTAGTATAAAATACAGGTGTCCACTATGCAGTATCTAAAATTATAACATTCCGGGGGCTTCCCTGTGGCTTAGAGGTTAAGCCTCAGTGCTACCACTGTTCTGGCCCTCCATAACAAAGTGACCAGAGTTCTATCCCCGGTCAGGGAGCTAACTCACAAGGTGCAGCAGACCTTTCCTGTCTCTCCCTCTGTTCCCTTCAGCAGTGTATTTCGGTAGATCTGCCTGTTCTGCTCTCCACTCTGTCTCTGGTGAATCGTCTCACTGCCCCCCTCCTCCACAACTCTGGCCTATACCCCAGTTCTTCTATGTTAAAGTAAATAAAAATATTACAATAATGGAATAATTCTTTAAAAAAATAAAATTATACATTTCATAGTTTGATAGTATTTCCCTAGACTCATGGTGATTGGATATTGGAGTTTTTCAGAGAGAAGGTTTGAATCCTGTGTTCTGAGTCTTGCTTGGAGATGAATTTGGCAGTGAATTGTTTGGATGGTGACAAAGCATGGATTTATTCAGCGTAAAAGTACTGTTTGCATCTTGGCATTGTAAAGAAGACTGTACCAAAAGAAATACAATTTTTCATTGAGTACAATGACGCTCAATTTAAAGAAATCTTTAGTGAAAGTTATAAAGGTGATGTAAGGGAGGCATGTCTGGCAGCAGGTATGTGATTGATTGAAGAATCTCCAGAAGCTGGACATCTGTGTAGGGCTTTCCTGGTGGCACAGTGGGTTTGGTCGCAGCACTATGAAGCATGAGCTCTTCCACAGGCAGGGAGCTTCCCACATGGCACAGCAGACCTCTCCTGTCTAGCCCGCTGCTCCCCTTAGCAGTTGTATTTGAGTTAATCTGCCTGTGATTTTTTTCAACCTAGCACAAAATGGAAAAAGCATTCAGATAGTTTTTGTTAATAAATTTTATCATTTTATATACAATGGCTTAGTCTTGCTTTTCTCCTTTAACATCACACATTTTTAGGTTCTTCCACAAATACTTTTTTTTAACGATTGCATAATATTCTGTTTGTTAGGGATTGATTTATTTCAGAATATTTTGACTTTGTACTAATTTTAAATGCGGGGTTTTCATATATTTTTGAATATTTGTATTTGTTTCATATTGGATTGAATGAATTTATTGTTTTAACACTCGTTGATTGTATAAATGGAGATATGTATATAACATAAGTATTTCAAAGCCAAATACTAGTTTTCTTATCTCCATTGTTATACCCACTGACACATATTTATCTGAATTTATCAATAGATACATAATAATATGAATTAGCACAGAAAACTATAATATAATTGGGAAACTTGATCCTCATAAGAATAAGATATAACCATGGCTAAGGTTATATACAATAACATCTCTCTCTGCCTTGGAATTTATAATTTTTTCATTGATTACTTAATTTTGAGTAACCTTTCCTTTTCATCCCTTATAATTTATCCTATCGAGGCATTTTACTGTTTTATAAGATGAATAAATCTTGTTTGCTAATAAGGAATTATTAGTAAATCTTCATTAACTGTGCTATGGTCTGTATTTAGTATGTTACTATTATTGTGCTTTTGGCAAATGGTGATTGATTTAGGGTAATAAAATCTATCACTACAGAAGAGTTTAAACTGCAAAGTTTATCTATGGGAAGCATTTATTAATAGCTCCTCTTTTTGCTCTGAGTTGTAAGTTCCTAACATTTCACAGGTAAGGGCTTGATGTTTTTTGCTTTGATTCCTCTTTTAATTGCCATGTGGGACAGATTTTCATGATTCTCTTAGTAATGTTTGTCTTCCTAAAACCAAATTGTCTGAATGTTCTGATGTTTGTAAACTGCCAGAATACTTGGTCTGAATTCTGATAGTTTTTCAATTGGTAACATACCCTCTTTAGTCTTTTTGGACTGGGCGATCTTTTGCATATATTTCCATATGCTTTTCTGAGTGCATGCATTATGGTATTGTTTTATCCTAACTTTATTATAACGTTAGTAATCGATGAAACTAAGTTACTTTAACTATTAGGCTTGATTCACCGCCCCCCCACCCAATTTACCACTATATATGTCATTTACATGACTTCATAATCCCAACTTGTTGGTGGTTTATCTCTTCACTTTTTTTTTAATAACATCCAATTATAACATTCTGTAAGTTTCAGGTATTTATCATTGAGAATCAACATTAGTATATTCTACATTAGTTCAAATCACCATGTCTTTATCCTCTCTTTATCGATTTGACCACTGTCCTCCCACCCTTTCCCTTCAAGTAATGACTAATTGGTTTTATAGTCTAACAGTTTATTTTTGTTTTATGTAGTTCATTTGCTGTTTTCTCTATATTCCACATATGAATGAGAGCATATGATATTTGTCATTCTCTAATTTGCTCTACTAAGCCTAATGTCCTCTTGGTCTATCCATATTGTTGGAAATAGCAGGATTTCATATTTTTGTAGTTATTAGTATTCCATTGTGCCTGTATATCAGATCTTCTTTATCTATTCTGTGGTACTTAGGTTTCTTCCATTTTTTGGTTATTATAAATAATGCTACAATAAACAAGGGGGTGCATATATCTCTTCAAACTAATGTTTCATATTTGTAGTCAGGTAAATACTAGAAGTATGATAACTAGCTTGTATGGAAAATCTCGAAGGTAGCATAACTTATTTTTAGTGAACCCAGATAAAATTCTCATGATTATCTTTTTCCCTTTCTAATCATAGTAATCCATTTATTACTTTAAAAAGTCACTTCACAGTAACTCTGAAATCGCTACCAGAAACCATTTGTCTACAGATTATATGCTCTATTGTTCTGTTTTTGTAACTTTGAAATAAATCATTTTATTTCCAAGTTTGTCATTTTCTGGAGCTTTGCAATACTTTGTTTTAGTGCTTCATTGTAGTTCTACATATCTCATATATTTTTGGATTCCTACTTTTTTATATATGTTGAAACTCTTGTTAGAGTCAATAATCTGTTTATTCTAAAGTAAAGCAAGTGAGTATAGAATTATTTGTATCTAAGATAAATTTCAAAAGAATAGAGGTATTCCGTTTGAGATAACTATTGTTGAAGTACAATTTGAATCAAAATTGCAGTTTTTAAATTTTAGTTGAATTTTGAATTTTTTATTTACCACATTATAGAATCATACTATAGAATCATAGTGGCTGATGCTGTCTATTAATAAAATTAATTAGTTTAATTTCTTATAAATTGTTATACTTTATTTTTCTAATTATACTTTTGAGCTTTGTCATATAATTAGTAGTAAAGCAAAAATAAACCAGGAAATACTGAATACTTAGACATATATGATTATTTTCTCAAAGATTTCCTTGTTGATACACTCATAGCCTCTACAGTATTAGTTGTTAATATGGTGTAGTTATATATTATGTAATTATAATTTCTATGTTGTGTCTGACACATGTATTTGAAAATAAATCCAATTTTCCTAGTAGATAGGTAATATATATGCATTTATTCAAATTATGAAATAAAGTTGTATGACATAATATTTTTTTAAAAGATTTTATTTTTTATTTATACATACAAGTTGGGGTACAGGCCAGAGGCGTGGGGCGGCGAGAGGGTTCACCAGAGACAGAGCGGGTAGCAGAACAGGCAGATCAGAAGTACACTGCTGAGGGCAGCAGCGGGCGAGGCAGGAGAGGTCTGCCCCACCATGTGGGATTCTCCCCGGCCGGGCGTCGAACTCGCGTCGCCGCTGCCGA